>WSXT02133579.1:0-10643 GCA_011762715.2 Neuroterus valhalla
AAATTTATCAAAGCATAATCAGGTAAATTCAAAATTCAGAAAAATCCAGTTGCTTTGGCGTGCTTTCCTCAACGTTGATTTCATTAGATTTCGCCTTCATACTTACATTGCATTATCGCCTTAAGTCATCTACATTCTGTTTAGTCACTGTCCGTCGTTTGTATAAAAACACTATCAATGTTTCTTCGGTGTTTTCTTTCATTTTAAATTAAATATGTAGTCTTGATCGAAAAAAAGCCTCTTCAATTTTAGGAGGTTTTTTACGTAAATGTGTTTGTTTTTTCAACATGTCCTTCAATTTGGAGCAATACTTTGAATTTTACAAATTGCCTGACTCATTTCTCCTTTGACATGTATTGACGCCAAAATTGAACTGTTTTTCAATGTTCGTTATTATTAGAATCCAGGTATTCATATTATAATTTTTCATTTACACGTCCTTTATACACTTAAGAAAAACTGTTTTAATTATTTTATTATCCATTTCAATTTTACCATATTCTTGAAAAAGGCACGCAGAGTTGCCGAAACGTTGAATAAAGGAACTTCAATTCAGTTTCGTTTTTTATTTTTTTTTGAAGACCGTGAGACATACAAAATTTCATCACATACCATTTGACGGTCGAAGAGAGAACTGATTTGATTGCTATCAAGTCTGATATTCAAACTGATGCACTTTCAGGTATAATGATGAATCTTCAAAAGGAATAGATGTATTTTAAGGGAAAAGATGAATTATGAACCATAAAGATTAATTTTCCACGAAAAAGGCAAATTTTCCACGAAGTGCGTAGATTCTCAAAGAAATAGTTCAATTTCCAAATCCAAAAATCAATGTTCAACTAAATACTTGAAATTTGACTAAAAAACGATAAATTGATTTTCAGCAAAGTAGTTACGATAAATTGATTTTCAGCAAAGTAGTTACGGTTTCAACCAGAGGTGAGTTTTCAATCGAAATAATGCAACTTTGAGCAAGAACTTTGAATTTTAAAAAACAAGTTTAAATTTTGTACAAGAAGTTTATTTTTCAACTAAAAAAGGATTCTTCGGAATTCCACTTCTACTCTAAAGACTGCTTTTGAAGTACTTTCTTTGTTTGAAATTAAGAAGAGGGTGCTTTAAAATTGTGAAAAATTTTGAATTGGAGGAATGATTCTTTTGAATCCCCCTCTTTTAAATACGAATTGTAATTAGTTCAAAAAGTTCCCATTCCATTAAAAAAATTACCCGCTCTAAGTAAAATTATACCTACTTCCTCACTGAAACTCTCTCCCCCAAAATAAAAACTATAAATATTTTTTTAAATTTCCTGTCCCAAGTCATATAAATGAGAAAAAGCAAATGAAACGTGATAAATACATTTTTCGAAAAAATTTAGATAATAATTTCTTTCTGTGTGTTTGGACTATCATCAATTCGATTATCAAATTTGAGTCAGCTGAAGAAATCTCACAGAGCAACAAATTTGCAAAGAGTTCTTCAAATAATTGAGAAAAATAAAACTCCTACCTCTCATGACGTGAAGCTATATTTAAATATTTCGAGAATCAGATTACAGGAACGTTAAATTCTTTAAATCAAATAATAAAATCTCTTTTTGATCCATCAACAGAAAGCTCTCATTTTTTGTATTTTTTCGATAGAATTTTTAATAATCTTGGTTGATTCAAGTTCATTCCTGGTTTTCAATTAAATTCCCGGTCAATAGGATTCCTGGTTATTCCCTTATGTTTCCCGGTTCCCAGATCAAGTCGCCATCCTGTCCATCTCTTTAGATTACATCCAAGACTCAACTGGATGGGAATTTCATCATTGCACAGAAAAACAGTTGCATATAATTTGCTGAGTTCTCGAAATGGGATTATTTTTCTCAAAATGAGAATTATTCAAGTATAAAATGGTCACAAACATAGCTGCATTCTTATTCTCCGGTGTATCATTTTTATTGCAACTCGTGTTGGGTTGCAACAAAAATTGGAGTACTCTTGACTATCTGTATTTTTTGTAAGAGTTCAAAAAAGAAAAAGGAGAAAAGTATTTTGCACACACAGTTGGATGAAAAATATTATCTCTTACTAAGCAATCAGGAAATATGATCAAGTACTTACGTAGGAATATCATAATCAATCATTTTTTGGAATGGCAGAAAAGGAGAAAGAACTCACCTGAAAAAAGAAAAAAGAACAAGATTACATACAAAGAAAAGAATGTAGAGGTAACATTTTAAAAATGAACTATCATTATCTTTTAGGGATGCACAGTAGTTACAGTCAATCTCAAAATTCGATAATATTTATAATGATCCATAAAATTGACCAAAATATAATCTATTATAAATGCTGCGTATTCGGATGAAGGCTTCTAAGTGTGCTTCAGAAAAAAAATAATTAACGTTGAAACTGTTTATTTTTTAGAAGTTATTTAGAGTTTTAGTTTTTGCTTTCTCGTTAGAGAAAAGTTACAATTCTTATCCAATCCTAATGGTCAAGGCCTCATTAAATTCTTTGGAGGATTCTCTACAATTCTATTTGGATAGATTGTATTGCAAAAATTTATTTGGAAATCATAATTATTGTAATTTTTATAAACAATGAAAGTTCGAATTTCAATCAACACTACCCAAATAGAATTGTAGAGGATCTTTCCGAGAATTGAATAAAGCCTTGATCATTAGGATTAGATAAGAATTGTATTTTCTTTTCTCTAACGATATAGCAAAAACTAAGACTATGAATAACTTCTGACAAATAAACAGAATACCTTCAGAATATGCAACGTGATCATAACTATTAAAAACAGATAAAAAATCTGAAAAACTAATTTCTCATAATCTTACATGGTTTATACTTTTTATTCCAAACTAATCTGCTAATTTCCTATCAGTGAGAGTTTTTCAGCTTAAAATCTGAAGATAAAAACTATGAAAAGGTACTAAATTCCTAAGTCTGAGGCTGAATACAATATCGATTTCATTGACAAAATTGTTCAAACCTTGATGTGACTTTGAATTACTTTTATTGCATTAATAAGAAAATATGATCGAAAAATATTTCAATATCTACTCCAGTTATAAACGAGTTAAAAAATGACAAATGCAGTTACAAAGTACAAAATAAGTTCCAAGATGATAATATTCTTTCAATATTTTCCACTAATACCAGTCCACAAGAACAACTCATTCAATTGACTCGGCTCTTGATTCTCTAATGGATGAAAGACTCCTGAGCTGCATTCTTGCAACTCGGAAGTTTAAAGGGATGCTTAAAAGTGTTATCAAATTTCTTCAACTTTTATTCTTACGCCACACATCCGTATTTTACACAAGATCATAGTATTCTGCTCAGCCCTTCACATCATGTGTAGAATACCGAGATACTAGGAACTGTGCACTCTTAAATTTTCTTCCTTCATCCTGATGTTTCTCTCTTTCCTTTTTATTTTATTGTCCGTACACTATTCCCACAAATTAAAAGTCATCATATATCTCCTTCAGAAAGAAGCGTTTCACCAGGCATTTGAAAAAAAATATATATAAGCATGTGGAACTAAATGAGATACTCCTTTCCTGATTGCAATTCAAAGGTAAAGTTATGATTGAAGGTGAATCAACTTAGCTTAGGTAGCTGAAATACCTGAAGTAAGTAAATTCTTAATAATTATGTTACAGCTGTCAGCCCTCTTAATGAATTTAATGTAAAATTATACTGCGATTTCATTGAATAGAACAAATATCATATCCAGGGTTGTAATATGTAAACCACTTGTTTTTGGAGGCTATCCTTAATTCGTATGAAATTTTTATGAAATATTCGAATTAATTTTAGTAATTATTAGCATGTCTCATGTTTCTCTATGTATAGTTATGATTATTTATTAGGAACATTTGGATAGACATTTTTAATATTTGAAAAAACGCGCGTTCCATAAAGCATGCGCATTAGAGATGGGAAGATCTCATGGAGGATGAAGAGCCTCTAGGTAGAGAGTTGCGGAAAATCTTCCGGATCTGTTTTGCTCGGAAAATTTTTTACTCTCATCATTATGGCCGCGCATGGAACAATCATGCACTGGAAACTTTAAACTTGACCAGGGTGGCGATTTGGCAGACGATTTCAAATACCTGGTCATTTCTGGGTTTTTCCCGGTCAAGTTTCTCAATTTTCCGTGTCAAACAAAAGTAACCTATGCATATTTGTCGCAAAATGCAAAAATTTATGTCAATTCGTAACGTTCCTTCTAAACATCCTTTGAAAAAACAGATCCAGAATTGTAGAATAAATTAATTTTTTTTGGAATAATAAATTTTTCCACGAAAAATATCATTTTTTGAACAAAAGTTGGAACAATTAAACTTACAATTGAAAAAATCAATTCGCGATAACAAAAAAAATGTATTTCCAACAAAATGCTTGATGAATTTTCAAATAACATTATGAATATTCCAATGGAACAGTTTGAATTGCAAACCAAGAAGATGGATTTTTAACTGAAATAATAAATATTTAACTACAGTACTTCAATTTTCGACGATGAAGGTGAATATCCAAACAAGAAGAATCATTTTCAAATAGAAAGATTAATTTTCTACCAAAAAATACAATGTTTCGACAAAATAGTTGAATTTTGAACTGAGAAAATAATTGTTTATAACCGAAAATGGAACAGTACCGTTTTTAGTTTGAAAACCCAATTTTATACCAAACGAGAGAGTTTTTTAATAGAACAAAAAATAATTAACTGAAAGAGTTAAATTTTCGGAGAGATGCATTTATTTTTTAGTAAAAGAGCTAAATTGTTGTCAACTAAAATTTGAATACTCAAATTTTGAATTCAACCAAACAATCGAATTTTTAACTGCAACTATGAAACTTCCTATTGGAATAAGTTCAATTTCGAGTTGAGAAAAATTGCTAATAACAAAAAAATTAGCTTGCCACAGTAAAAACAAACTTTTAAACAAATCGATTTTGAAACAGAATGATGAATCTTCAAATAAAATTGTAAATGTTTAACTGTAGTAGTTGCATTTTAAACCAGAAAGAAGAGTTTCTACCTGAAATGATTACCCTCCACTAGAATAGTTGAAATTTCGCCCAAAAATTAATCTTCAACTGAAAAATACAATTTTACAACAAAATGGTTGAATTTTGAACTATAGAGATAATCGTTTTTAACCAAATTAGAAAAGTATCATTTTGGGCTTAAAAATTAATTTTAAACAAAACATAAGAGTATTCAACCAGATGTATTTTCGAATGATATGGAAAATATTGAAATGTTCAAATTGATTTGTTAACCGTGAAAAAGAATTTTCGAACAAGAAAACTAGCTGCCGGAGAAAAAAATAATTTCATACCAAAAAATCCATTTTTGAAAATATGTGATTTTTCAGCGAAATAATTGAATTTTCAATTCAGATGAGAAAAGTAACTTTCGAAGATAAAGATAATTTTATACAAAAAATCAATGTTTCAACAAAATACGTAAATTTTCAACAAACTTATTGAATTTTCAATCCATAAAGAAAAATTTTAATCTAAATAATTGAATTTTGAACTAGGAAAGATCATTTTCTAGTCAGAGAAATCAATTTTCAACCAAGCTGATGAGTTCTCGGATAAAATGATAAATCTTCAACTGGAATAAATGTATTTTATGCGAAAAAGGTGAATTTTCAACTGAAGGAATAAATTCTCAAAGAAATAGTTTAATTTTCAAATTCAAAAATAAATGTTCAACTAAATACTTGAATCTTCACTAAAACAGATGAATTCATTTTTGAAAAATTAGTTGCATTTTCAAACAGAGGTGGATTTTAGGTTAAAATAATGCACAATCAACGAAAAAGTTTTATTTCCAAAAAAAGAGGTCAACTTTCAACCAAGTAGTTGATTTTTTAAATAGAAAAGGATGGATTTACAATGAAGAATGTGAACAAGTTTTCTATTTTAATTTAGAAATATTTCTCATTCGAAATACTTCTTCTACTCTAAAAATTGCTTGACGTACTTTCTTCATTTTGAATAAAGGAGAGGGCACATTCAAAATTGGCTAAATTTTAAATGGAAAGAGCGATTTTCTCAATTTCCTCTCTTCTCACTTCAGATAGAAAGTATTTTGGAAAGTTTCCATTCCATGTAAAAGATTCCCTGTTCCAAGGGAAATTAAATGTTTTTACTGGAACTCCCTGCCCTAAAATAAAAACTGGAATTATTTTAGGGCACTCCCTGTCTCAAGTCAGGAGGGGGGGGGGGGGGAATAAAACGTGAAAATAAATTTTTTATTTAATTGAAAAAATAATTCTTTCTGCATGTTTGCGCTATCATCAACTTGATGATCAAACTCAAGTCAGCTAAAAATTTATTTCTTTAAAAATTGTCTGAATCAGACTAAAGGAACGTTACATTCTTCAAATCAAATGCTAAGATCTCTTTTTAATTTATGAAAAAAAGCGGTCATTTCTCGTATTTTCGCGGTGAAATTTTGAATTTTGAATCAAGTGACTTCTCGGTTTTTAAATTGAATTCCCGGTGCAAATTTAGATGTAGGTGTTGCAGAAACATTGTCTAAGATTGACTTCTTTCAAATTATCCCTGTCAAACAAGAAACGCTGACAGTTCTTCACCTTAATAGTTTATTTCTGTATTATTTTTTATAAATTTGCGTGACAGGAATGAGATGATAGTATATAGGAAGAGAAATTCAGGGTCAGGGTGAAACGGGGAGAAATGAGAGAAGGTAAAATGATTGCGAGGAGGTGACCGTAATAAAGGGAGAGGGAAAGATAGGAGTCGATGAATGTGAGAGGGAAGATGAGATGTTGTGTAGGCGAAAAAATGTAAGAGGGATGATATGGTATTTTATGGGGAGAGGGGGGAAAAATAGGAGGGAAAAGAATAGTTTCGAGAAGGTGTTCGTAATTAGATCAGAAGGGAGGAGGGCAATCGATGAGAGGGAGAAATAAGTTGAGGTTATTGGTAGGGAAATAGATATTAGATAATTATAAAGAAGATGAACCAAAGAAGTTTAACATGAGGTAGGAGAGTAAGAGGAAAACAAGGCAGAGATGAGAGGAGAATGTGGAGAGGAAATGGAAGGGGGATGTGAGTGGATTTGTGAGTTAGAAGGTAAGAAGAGAAAGGATGACAGGGTGAAGAAAATGCGAGATGGCAAAGAAATTCGGGGTTAGGGCAGAGAAAAAGGGAGGGGAGATCGAATTTATGGTAGAGGGGAGAAGAGGGTCATCACGACAACGTGGAGGTGAAAAGAGAGGAGGGAAAGAAGGGGGTCGATAATCCGCTAGCTCGATGAGAGCGAGGGGAATGCTGTTGATTAAAGTATGAGTGAGAGGACGTGATGGTGGTCATGTAGGAAGAGGAACCAGGATGAAGAGAGGTGTCAAGGTCGGTGGAGAGGGGAGCGAGGATTGAAGTGATGAGGTAGAGAGGGGGTCGTTCTAAAATGTTAAATATGGCGTGCATGAGAAAGAGAGTAACAATTAGAAGTGAGAGGGGAAGATCCAGGTAGAGGAAGAAATATCATACTCGAATTTTCGGTTATTCCCATCGATTTATGTAATTTATACATTATTATCGAATAATTTCCCTGACGATTAAGAACATAACGTCTTTCTGAGGCACAAGATGCCACATGAGTGCATCATCAAAATCTAACGCTATAGATATTGCTATGTGCAATTATACATACAAGGTAAGTTGGTGGTGAAGACAAAGTCGAGTTTACAACTTAGTAAACGTCAAAGTTTGAACTCTACCAAACTCTAGCAGGAGGCGGCGCTTTGCGAGGCTGGCGAGGTTGGCCATTCATGAAGGGGAAGTGTGCGCGAAAATAGCGACCGAAGCATTTCCGGAAAGTGGCCTCCTTGTGCCATTGACTTTCGAGAAGTGGCCAGAGGGGTGTCTTAACTCTAAAGCGAGGTTGTGTCGGGTCGAAAGTTAGTCGCGAGAGTAACAACTATCGCCCTAAATCTTTGCGCACGTGGCAGAGTTTGCGACAGAAAGGACGTTGAAGACCCAAGTGGAAAATACAGTATTGTGCCAATGCATACAACAGGCGCAGTACCGTGCCAGTTATCTCCCGTGTCTCGGTACAGTAACGGTTTGGTACTGGCGCAGTAGCGAAATGTAAACAATGGTAAGGTCATCTTTCAGCACTGTGCCAAGCATTGGCTCGGTACAGATTCGATACTGGCAGAATAAAAACTTCGATTACCGGTTATCTACCAGATACAGTATTATGCCGTGTGTCGGCTTGGTACAGGCTCAGTAATGGCAGATTACTAACTTCTATTGCCGGTTATCTAACGGCCACATCATTATGCCATGCGTTGGCTCGGTATAGGCTCAGTACTGGCAGAGTGCAAACTTCTATTGCCGATTATCTACCAGCAGCAGCATTATGTTATGCGTTGGCTCGGTATAGATTCGATACTGGCAGAGTACGAACATTGATGTTCAGTTATCTACCGGCTACAAGAATATGCCGTGTGTTGAATCGGTGCTGGCTCAGTACTGGCAGAGTACAAACTTCCATTGCCGGTTATCTACCGGCTATCCACTATATCATATATACGAGTTTCATCATTCCAACTCCGAACCCCCAGCTACCTACCACTTGCAGATACCTTTCATTCTTCTTCTTCTTCCTCTAGACCACTTTATGCGGCATCTCATTCCAATATCCTGGGCTTTCTCTCTCTCAACCCAACTTCTCTTCTTCTTTTCAGATATCTAAATCGCTAGCAGAGAATACTGGTAACTTCGCGTCGGGCAATTCTCTGCGGAACATTGGCTCTTCGCGGAACATTTCTCGCTAGCACGTGTTTTCAAAACTTTCTTTATCAAGTTCCTACAAAGCAGTGGCGTCTGCGGAAAAATGTATGATTTGTGCTATTACTAAGATACAACAGAGTACAAAACAGAGTTTAAAAACGAAATACTAGAGAAGAATACGTTTCAGATATTTTTAGAAGTAGGATACACTCACCGCTTACCGGGGGGCCGGTATCGGGGGTTGTGGTCCTGAGGCGATAGAGATTAGGAATCCAGTTCGAACCAGATTTGGGTGACGACTGACTAGGCGAAGGTAAACACTCAGGACCGTATGTATAGTCTCTGAACCCGTGCGTGAATACGTGCGTCGCAAGTCTCTAAGTAAACAACTTCTATACTACGCATTACGATACTGCTTTTTCAAGGCTGATGGGCTGTCGTGCTGCATCGTGCGAGGGTCGGGAGGAGGGACATAATCACTCAAGCATGAACAGCCGAGAAACCGGCGCTCTGCCGATAGGCGCCCATCCAAGCGGTGAGTATACATTTATTGTGGCCTTCTTTTAAAACTATTATCTTATCTCCTTTTCCACTCATTAAAAATGAATGAGAGGAAGAGATAAGCTGTTACTTTCTGGAAGACGGAATCGCAATTAACCTGTGTTGAAGCTGGAATAATTCTGAAAATCAAGCTCGTCCAAATTGTACGCATAATAATGCACTCTTCCATTTAAAGTACCTTTAAACTTCTATGATCTTCAGAAAAATGAAAATTTGTTACGAAGATATCAAGAAGCGAGTTCAGAAAGATTTATCTGCAAACGCTTCTCCCATAAAGCTCTGTTAAGTTCATGAATGAGTTTTTGGAAATATTCTTCAGCCCAGTTTATCTCAACTTCCCGTTAAGTTCAGCGTAGCTGTGCTGGTACAGGACCTTCTTGAAATTCCACCTTGGAATATCGACGGGATATCGGGTTTCGTGGGACATCGCTCCCTCCAAAGTTCTACTTTCGCTTGCTTGTGCAGACAAATCAAATTCTCCAGGAACTCGTTGAGCATCGATCTATTTTCTCGAAAAAAGAATAGGTAAAGCCTAGCATGGAAGGAAACAAAGTTACTGGGTTCAGAAATGCCAGGACAGAGAAAGAGAAATGTTTTGAGTGGAGGCAGGAGACCTCTCATGATTAAATGAATATACGATGGAACAAGCCTTAGGAAAAGTGCATCAACAATATTTATTGCATACCTCTTATATCTCAACAAGACCTTTCGGAATAAAAATTAATAATGTTCTCATAAGAAAAGACTTTGGAGGGAAATAATTTATTATATGGGAAAAGTAATTAGCACTCGGACGATAAAAGATAGACAATCAGTTTTTTCTTTTTCGAAATTGGCTGAGGGTAGTTGTGCAATGTCCAACAGCGGAGCGAAAGTAAGCGATTCCTCACCTGTAAAGAAGGAGGATGAAAAACGATATCAATAACTGAACAAAGTTAACATTTAAAAAATAATAACTAGGTATTTTAATAGATATTCTTATAAATATTCTAATGTCAAATGTCTAATGTCAAATTTGTTGAAAGATATGCCAAGAAGAGGTGGTTTCGATATTTCCGAAAATTTGGAATAACTGGCGGAATACCTAACATTTTTTTCAAGTTCTTGGACTTATTTTAAAGGTAAGTCTTGATAGTATTCTGCTACATCATATCACAATCCGAAAATTTCTCTCCTTGACTCTAGGTAGTGTAGGGTCATGGTGCAAAAAAATCGCCCATTTCCAGATAACGATTGTACTCACTTAATCACTAAATCACTGGGAAACGTTCCAAACATTATAATATT
>WSXT02133590.1:0-24713 GCA_011762715.2 Neuroterus valhalla
TTATTGCGCTTACGATCGGTCTGAGTGGAACGTTGTTTTTGTGGATTTTTGGGAGTCCGTAAAGTCTTGGAGAAATAGAATTGGTTGTCATCAATTTGGATATTATTTCTTTGTCGAGTTTAGAGTCCCTTAGGAGGGTTTTCGTTTTGTTGACTTGATGCTCTGTGAGGTGGGTATAAGGTTAGGTAACTATTCCATTGTAATGTGTGAAAAAGTAGATTGCGATTGTAAAAAGGTTTGTTGATATTTTAAAAGCGTTTCCATACATTGACCATCGATCATTTGAATATCCAAAGCCTTCTCGAAATTCGCGCTGATGTTCATCTGTTCATCCCTTGCATGATTGTAATCTGGCAGCATTGTGCTTACCCTACTGATTGAACATCCATATTATTTCAACGCTTTAATTCCTTCTTCAGTTCAATACATAAATCATACATATTAAATGTACTGGTATATCATTTCATTCGTATTCATTGGATATAAATGTAATATTTATATATATGCCTGGTTCCACGAATGTAATTTTAGAATCGTTTCAAATTTATAAATATTTTTTCATTTAAAAGTTTAGTATCCTCTGAATATTTTGCATCAAAATGTGTAGACTTACTCAGTTTGAGGTAGAAGTTTGCAAAGTTCATAATACATGAAAACTTGGGAGTAAATTTTATTGCAAGTAGAATCATGGTCTTTGAAGTATAGATGGTGTGTTAATTGCAATATGGAAAAAGGGCCCTCTATTAGGGGAGAATATGCAAGCGCTTATCTCGGTTCCTAAACCTATGCGCCAAGTAAGCATAAAAGGCATGTAGGAATGTTACATTCTTTTCCTCATAGGTTTCAGAACTAAGATGTCGGCTTGATTATTACCACATAATAGAGTACCATTAGACACAGATCTGCATTAAACCCTGAATAGTGGATGTCGTCATAAAGGTGGGCGGAGTTGAAGCCGTAAATTGGAGTATGTTCTTTAGTCAGCTGACTATGTTAATATGCCGATTCAGGGCAGCGTACATCATTAAGCTTCGAAAAGTGTCCGTGCTACCTGCATGAATAGTGTTGTGGACTTATATAAGAAGGTGCAAATAACGCATCTTGCAATGTCTACAGACTATGGCGTATGATGCAGATTTGAAAGGGCTCACAACTAGAGCACGATCCTTGCCCACCTCGAAATAAAGTCTAACGAAATGAAAGGACCATAGCCCCGAAATTTATGTCTGCTATCTTGAATTGATCATAAATCTGCGTGTCATCTGCATACATGTGGATGGTTACTTGAACCCTACCCTGAGAGACCACTTCTAAAGTTGATAGAAATTACCTCTAAAGTTGATAGAATCCCATTGAGCGATCAAGGAGACCGTTGGTGTAAGCTGAGGAAAAAGTTGGGCTGAGCACCACACCCTTCCTTAGTGTTCGGGAGACCGTCGAGAGATTGTAGTATCCGAAACCTCAACTCGCTGGCTCCTGCTCGAAATAAAGCTACTAAACCAATGCAGTGCATCATCAGATATACCCTCCGATTTTGATTTGGCTAGCAGGAGCACAAGTGTTTCATAGGCTTGCGATAGATCGAGTAGTGCCAATATCGTAACCTCAGAATTATCTAGAGCCTGGCCTATTTGATCTCTCACGTGGAGAAAATTAGTGACCGCAGAGTACCCACTCCTGAACCCAGACTGGTGGAGGGGAAAATATCATTGTTGTTGATAAAGAGAGTGAGTTGCTGGAGGACGATCTTTTCTAGCACTTTGGACAAGTATGGGAGAACGGTGATTGGACGCAAATCCTTGTAAGAACTTGGAAGTTTACATTTCGAAAGTGGGCGAACAATACCCATCTTCCAAGCCGTTGGAAAAACGCCGGCTCTCAACGAGGAGTTTATTATGTCCAACAAAGCAGGCATGCACGAGGGTATACAAAGAAGGATCGCGGTGCTATTGATACCGTCAGACCCTGTTGCTGTGGACTTAATAGATTTGACTGCAGCATACAGATGACTAAGGTCAATCTCATGGAATATAAAAGGGTGCCTTTTTCTGAGAACTACCGACGAGAGGAGATCCTGAATCACTGTAAACGACGCCGTAGCTGAATGCAGGATATCGAGAAAGTGATTCTTGATTTTTGTGAGATCAAGGGAAAGATCACTCCACGAAATCGATTTCTGCCAAGACCAAACCCCGGCCTGGTACACTCCTTCCCAGATGTGCTTAGATGAAGGTCTATCTCGGAATCTGAATATTTCAAAGATGTGCGTATATTTGGAAGGTGCCCTGTCCTTACCCTAGTTCTAGACATTTTTTTAACTGCATGTGGAAACCAAGGGGGATTGAGTCCGGCTGTCCTGCAATATCGAAGGGGACAAAACATGTCGGTCAAATTAAGAACAATCTCAGCAGAGCAGTTACCCTTATCGTCCACCGAACCCGCATTTAATACGCTTATCCGAATCGCCGGACTTTCTGCTTCATTGAACTCTTTACCATCTATCCTCTTTGAGGGGGGGGGGGGGGTATAAAAAAGTTTTTTCATGAATTTTTTTTGGGAATATTACAAAAATTAATTTATTCTAGTATTGGGCATATTATAAAGTAACATTTCAAGAATATTTGCCTAAATTTTGGTACAAAAATATGAACAAATAGGCTGGTGGCAGCAGATTTACGATGACGTCTCTTATTCGCGGTATTCATTATATCTCAACGTAGGGTTGCATAATCCAAATGGGTAAAATTTTTTCATTTAAACATGGAAAACCCTTAATGTCAGAAAAATCAAAAATAAAGACCGTTGGACCCTGGCAATATGTATGTCAAAAGTGTGTACCAAATTTGAAAACGATCGGTTCAGTAGTTTCTTCAGGAGAGTGAACACCGACTTCGAAACTTTGATTTTGAGAAAAACACGTTTTTCTCCGTTTGCTCCGATTAACTTGGAATGTTTCACTATAAGAAAATGCAACAAAAAAAAATCAATTTTTTGACTCTACCTCCCCTCAAATGTCTACCAAGTCGGAACGACCCCTGCTTGGCGCTTGCCTCTACATCCAAAACGCAGAAGACTTATTCGTGGTCAAAAGGTTGTGATAAATTGATATCACCAGAACACAAATATGATAATTTTTCGCTTATAAAGATAAAATCTAAAACTGACGGAGAACTCTCCGTGTTGCGCGTAGGATCTTCCTGACTGGTTCGTAAGGGCAGCATCAAAATTGAAGTTGCCTATACAAATGACGTGATCTGCAACACAGCTTGAAGCCATGGTACCATTAAGGACATGATTGTGGACTCCTATATACCGCTACCACGCCAATGACTTTTTTTTTAAAGGTGAATTGTTATAGCGCAGATATATACCGAAATATTCTCATTCAGGTACACCCTAAGAGGAAGGGGGTTATCAACCAACCGGTCAAATCGCAGGTTGTCTTTGATGTAAATAACCATCCCGCCTCCTCTCCCTGCTGTAATGCTTCTACGATCTGTGCGCCTCACGTTGAAACATCCGACCGATACTGTTGAATTCGAAAAATCACAATGCAGGCATTGATATGCGCTACACGGAGAGGCATCAAACAAAAATTATTGGCTTGCGTTAGATTATAACATGAAGGTGAGAAGCCGAATACAGTAGGCAAAGAGGAAAGCGGATTCAAAGACATGGACAACGGTATAATAGAGCAGCTTAGCGTACGATTGATTCAGTCGTTCGAGATATCGCACAAAAAGATGGATGGAGCAAATGTGAGAAAGTTAGTTAGCATACCAGAGGTGTGAGACACACTGACTTGCGAGTAGTTCTGTGACTTCGAATCAGGCACACTGACGGTAGTTGACTGATATGTTAAGGCAAGTCAGGACTGGCTGGATCTCGATGCTGGGCTAAGATGAGTTTTCAGAAAAAGCCGAGGTCTGCCTCTTATAAGACCCTCGCTGGTTTCCATGAAGCCTCCTTTTCGTTTCTGATCCAGACTGATTTCCTGAAGAGCCATGCCCAGTTGGCACAGAGACGTCCTACAGACGTCTTTAGGACGTACCTATATGTCTTGAGACTTGCCGTCTTCAAGGCATCCTCTAGCTCTTATCATGTCTTTGGAAGGTCCTGAGCACATCCTCAAGACGTCCGCCAAAAGACGTCTAGAGGACAACCTAAGGACATGTGTGCCCACTGGGTGCTCTGCCCTCAAACCTTTCAGATCTCATCATTTCTTTGACTGATTTCAGGCGTAAATAAGTATCCACAGATTGATTTTGGTTCACGTGGATGATCCCTCCTTCTGAGTAAGGATCGATTTCTTGGACCATTAGGGATTTTTGTATTATTGGTCTTGCAGGAAATTAGGTCCGAGCGAGCCCTCGCGCTGGAGAGTTGGGCGATCATCGGTTTGGGACGATTTTTGACTTCAGGAGGAATATGAAAAAAAAATCCTCAATTTCATTTTCGACTAGTTTGGAGCAAGTCAAAACACCTATTTTCTCTATGCCACTTGATGGATCTTCGTGAGTGGCCATTGGCAGCCCCGTGATGATTACTTCCCTGTCCCTAGTAGAATTTCCCAAACGGGTCATCCTTCCTCTGTGTAAGATTTTGATATCCTCGATAGCTGCTTTCTGAAAAGAATTGTCTTCCCTTTTTTATTTTTGAAAAGCCTCAACTTTAGTTATTCTAGAGCTTACTGACTCCATTTTGCTCAAAAAGAGGGTGTTTTGTTCGGTGATAGATTTCAGCTGGGCCGGAACAGAAGCTGAACTTTCATTTTGACTCTTCAGAGTTTCACTAGTACTTGCACTAGCTGTTTCCACTTTATCTAGACGGTCGCAAATGAGATCAAGTTTAGCAGTTGGTTGGGTGTTTGAGGGTGGAGAAGTAAGTTGCTTGTGAGAGGTATCTTCTGTTCGGCTCTCTGTGTAATGCTCTGCGGAAAACGTATCCTTTCTTGTTGAACTCAGCAACGACTCATGTTTGCTGAATAGAGTATCCTCCATGCGACCCTTGCGATTAGAATTTCCTGGAGAGACGATAATTGTTTCGTCGATCGGAATAGAAGAGATTTCGAAAGCCTCATCAGCAAAGCTGAAACAAGATTGGCGGTGCCTACAGAAGGTTTAGATTTCAACCTTATGAGTGACCTCGTAGAAAGCTGTGCATTTTAAGTTCCCACATGTTCTGCGGTTTGGCTTAAGGCTGGTATTTTTAAAGTCGCCATGTGGCATTTTCAACGAACTAGTGGATAAGTCCTCAGTGATCAGTTGTAAACGAGACTTCGCGAAACTGCCCTGCTGCCAGTTTGGAAGTGAGCTAGGTAGATGGCCCCTTCACACAGGCCCGCATGTCTTATTTCCTGCACACGCCAAAAACGGAACTGTAGGGGCCATCTGCACAGCAGAAAGCGTCCCAACGAAAACAAACCGTGACGTCACGCCGAACACAAGCAAAACTCACCGAACATATGAAGCAAGATTATGAAAGACGATGTATATGCTACACTCCGTAGCTCGGGCGCTTAAAACCGGAAGTAGACGCATCGATCTACACAGATAGAGCACCAATAAAATATTCTTTTCAGCCACAGGGAAGATAAATACACTTACCGCTTGGACGGGCGCCTCTCGAGCTAGCGCCAATTTCTCGGCTGTTCATGCTTGACTGATTCTGTCCCTCCCCCCGACCCTAGCATGATGCAGCACGTCAGCTCATCAGCCTTGAAAAGACGGGACCGTAATGCGTAGTATAGAAGTTGTTTACTTGGAGACTTGCGACGCACATATTCACGAGACTATACATACGGCTCTGAGTGTTTACCTTCGCCTAGTCAGTCGTCGCTTCAAATCTGGTTCGAACTAGATTTCTAATTGCTTCTCGCGTTAGCACCACAACCCCCGATACTGGCCCCCGTCTAAGCGGTGAGTGTAATATGGGACCCGACAAAACAGTTGGACAACACAAACCGCCACCTAGCGGTTGTTCAATATTCTTTTGTGTAGAAGTGACAATTTTTAATATAGCAGAATCTTTAGTGGGTGAAGCTACATGATTATAGGAGGATGAGTACCTTATATTTACCCTCAGCTTCGCCTCAGGACCAATCACTGGCCATTGCTATTGACTTGGATTGATTCATAACGGTGCACTGCTACGTCCGCGAGAGGGCCTTATTATGAATAAATTTGATTGTATCTCGAAAAATTTTGAGTAAAATTTGTTATTCCGACAATAGGATCATCAAGAAAATACCTCTTCCTCCTTGCACATTCATTTACACATAAGTAAGATTATTACGAGAAAAATCAAAGCAAAAGAGAAAATTCGCGCAAACAAACAAAATCGTAGGCTTGGTTCAATTTTGTGAAACAAATGTTTTTATTTGAAGAAAAATGTTATTGTTTTATTAATTACCTGAAAAACGAATATGTTCCTTTTCACACACGGTAAACATCACTTCTTGCGCAACATAATTCTGAAAATTATTTCTTATTTTTTTCTTCGTGGATTTTCTGACGCGAAATAAAATTATTGATAGCCGTGGCTACGATAAAAAATATCTGACTTTGAGTGTGATAAGCGTGCCCTGATGGCACGAAATTTGAAAACGGAAATTGAACTTAAACTGAAAATGAGTCTGTAAATATTTTTTGCAGAAAATTGAAACAATAAACCATATTCCTTTAACGAGCGATAAAAAATATTGGTACATACATGTATAACTGGAAGTCATCGACATTAATTAGATTAATATTTTAAAAACCAATCATTTGACTCATAATTGGTTCGTCATGGCTCCTACTGCATTGCCCATATGATGGAGCCATGTTGGTGGGTTCATAAAGGATTTTCACAAAAACGATCCAATTGCAAGGTGCCATCAAGAGGCCATTAGGGAAACGAGCAAAACTCGCCGAGGTAATGTGAGAAATAAGTGACGCCATGTTGTACGAAGAGAGGGAGACATTCTCTCTCCGTCTATAACATGGCGGTGGCGCCGCGCGTGAAAATAAAATAGATGGCAACACATATGCTTCTCTGTCTCTCCCTCCCTCCCACTGTGAAAGAAGGAGAAAAAGATGAGCATAATAAGAAAACAGGAGCATAATTAGCCGTTTCACCTCCTGAAAACAGGAGCATAATCATCGAGTTTCCCTCTACTAGCAGATAAACGTTTATTATGGACCGTGCGTTTGGCCAGACAATTGAAATCACCCTATTTCCTTCCCTGTGATTTGGACGTGTGCTTTTTTTATTCCAATCACATAAACGACGTAATTTATGCAGAAAATTATAGAAAACTATGTATAATACATATAAAAGATAGCGGACGAGACATAACCTCTTACATTTCTGTGTATTGCTTATAATGAATTGAATTCAAATATCTTTGGAGTTTCTGAAGCAAAAATGTTGAAAGGAATTTGAGAAAATTAGGATGGGGGATGCTATGGTGTAGAATTAATTTTCAGTGTAAGAAATCGGAAAATAAAAATTTCTCAGTGTTTACTTTGTCCAAAAGTCCGAAAAATATTGCACAGCACAAGGCAACGTTTTTTCCATCTTTTTTTAAAATGAGCGAATAATGAGCCCAAGGATAAAGGATCAGCATAACGCCTTGTTCCATTTCTTTCTTTTGATATTAAGGAAATAACAGTTAATAACGCCAAGAGCCTAAGAAACAAGGAACCATTTCTTATAGGTTGGGATACCATGTGATCGGTCAACGGTCGTATTTACATATTCGCAGCTCGTACATTTCACGAGAGGAAGAAAGGAAGAGTCTAATAAAGACGTATATTATGACATTTCAAACTTAATTTTTTTTAGAAAGTTGTCGACAATGACGAATATTCAAATTGATTGCTCAATTTTACATGACGTCAGTTTCAATCGGGTCACCGGTTTGAATGTAGAATACATTAGCTGGAAACGATTCTTCTTGCAACTACTCACGTCCGCAGAGAATGAGATATCCAGTTGAAACCTTGGAAGAAGCCTCAGGAAACAAAAAACTACGTTCGAATACAACATTGGGTTCAAAATTGAGAACGAATTCTTTTCATCAAATGCGAAACCGGATGTTGTTTACCAATTTGGTTCACGGATCTATCAGGCTTCTCTCAAAATTTCAACTAGATATCTCATTTATTGCGGACATCAGTTGTCACAAAAAAGCCTGGCCATTGAAAAGTGTTTGAACTATTGACAGTGGAAACAAAATGTGAATAAAACACTCGTTTCAGAGTACCCTTTACCTGCAACGTAAATTACCCTTAGTAGTGTACATGTTACCAAGTTACGCAAAGTGTGATTCGCCGTCCACTTGCGTTACGGATTTTTATTTTTACAACTTTGTCGATCATATGCCATAGTCTGTAGACATTGCAAGGTGCGTTATATGCAACTTGTAATACTAGGCCACAAGTCTAAACATGCAGATAGCATGCATACATGCATGCGAAGTAGACCATCCTCTCACGTGTAGTATTATATGACCACTGAAATGTATTATACCCTGGAAACTACGGCCTCAACTCGGCCTGCCTTTATGATGCCATCCACTATACAAGGTATGATACAGATTAGAACCGCATTTTCGACGTCATCCACTATCCAAGCTAGAATACAGAGTCTGAGGGTCCTCTATGAAGTGGTAATAATCAAGCCGCCATCTTGGTTATGAAACCTATGAGAATAAGAATGGCACATTCCCACATACCTTTTATCCTCACTTGGCTTTTGGGTTTTGGAACCGAGATCACCGCTTGCATATTCCGACCCAATAGAAAGCCCTTGTTTTACATAATGCAATTAATACACCATCTATAATTCAAAGACCATGGCGTAAATTTGCCAAAGCACCTGTCAAGAGTACCTCACACAGTGGCTTATCGTACCCATAGTGCCGAGAGGCGTCGCACTCTGAAATCTTCGTCGAATAACGTTCTGAATTGCGATTGAAATCGTTATAGTAAAGAAACCTGTGAATATCTTTTTTTCCTCAAATATGAAGTCCTCGGAATTCGCTCAGGAACGTGCGAAGTCTTGGAGTCAATATCAAGTTTCGTAGTTGAATGTACGATGTGACTGAAATCGTACAAGTTTACAACCGAAATTGGAGATCTAACGGAAGCTAACGCACAATAGCGCGCGTGAAATCTTTTGAAATCATTGTAGAGCGTCACGAACTCTAGAATTGGACTCAGGCGCAGATGAGCACTGCGCATGCGTATATACACGTGCCCGATAGATCAGCTGTGTTTTATGTTTATCGTTTCGCGAAAACAAGGTGAAGCGTTAACGTTTGCAATCAGATGAATTCGTATGAATTCGTCGATCAATGTTTCGACTATTTCAATAGATTTCAGAGTGTGATGCCCCTCGCACAGTGCCAAGGTGAAGTAAACACCGTTCAGATTCTACCTGCAACAAATTTTTCTGCCAAGTTTTTACTGTGTTCTGACACTTGTGAGATGATTGAACTGTGACATTCAATATCTCACCAGTAAAGCGTATAATTTGCTCAGAAAGAATGATGACAGAAGAAGTACCCGAACAAGAAATGGAGAACAATATATTTGTAGAAAAGAAAGGGACAGAGGCCCATTCTGTAATGCGAAGATACAACAATGGAGTTATGTCTTGAATAAACAAAGTTTGTTTATTTCTAACAAGAAGAAATCAATTCGAGGAAGTCAATAACCACAGCAACTTTTAACAGACAGAATAGAAACTGAAGCGCCTTGAATGTTCCATCTTGAATACCTGATCGATCGGCTGGTCTTCGAACTGCTTTGAAATAATGTTTAAGGACGATAACTTGTGATTCCCAGTTTCCTTTCTGTAAGGTTTCGTATGTTTCAAGACCAGACTAGAGACGAGATGATGCCACTGCTGATCGAATACTTTCCCGCAGAGGTGTCAATACCTGCCTCATCTTGAGCAGTCCGGATCCAGCCTGCAATCACTGAACGTGGAGCTGCAGCCACTCTTCCTTTAGTGTTGACGAAAAGACTATCCAAACCGTTTTGTTGCATGGGCGAAAAACTATCAAATCCCAAATGTTTTAGAAATTTCCTGAATCAACTCACAGAAGTGTGAGGTCATGGATTCTTTTTCCCAAAGCTAACGGCAGTAATAAACCCACGTGTCTTACCCCTTGAAAATGTGTCCCAATATCCACAGATTTTTGCTTCATCCAAACAATTGATATATTTACATCCCAGATCTTTGCTTTCTTTTGAGGTGGATGAAATGAACTAATCCTTGCTCCCCTCGCTGGGTTCACGAAAGTCGCAAGAACCGACCTATGGACTAGGATTGTGTTTTAAGATAATTTTTTGAACTTTTTGCACTTCCTGCGGAAATAGGTTATGCAATAAGACTTCTTGTAGGGTAAACCATGCAGCCCAAGATTTCAATGGCCCGACGTAGGTTATCTTTGTCGACTCTCGCCGAATGATTCTAACAAAGCTATATCCTCTTCCTGATATCCTTCCGTATAGGCAAACCAGCCTGTACCTACTGAACCTTCAAATGTAGGTTAAGAACTCTTGGAGGAGGGTAACTGGTCTGAAGGTCGATCAGATTCCGATGAAGGCTGTAAATTTTCCAGGTGGAAGGCACAATGATGCAAAATCCTCGAGCTATATTTCGATGTTGGGGAGTTCTTGATACTAGACAGGAATGAGAGAATATCCATGCTAATGTATGCTCTCATGTCCAGCTAAAGACGTTCAACAATGCTGAAGTTTGATCCGTGGTTTGAGACGCATATGTCGGGACTACAGCTGGACGAACGGTCGCCATTAAGTCTATTTGAGAGACTCCGCACTTCTCGAAGATATGATCCGTCACCTCTTCTGAAAAATGCCAATCTGTTAGCAAATTTCTTCTTGCTAATCGCTCGGCTACCACTTTGACATCAGCAGCACCAGCTCCCATGTTGATTGTAATAGCAGTACCGACTTCGTCCCCTCTTGACGTCAAATGATCTTATTGTCTGAATGAACATAAGCTTATTCCTTGTAAGAAAAGAGCGTCTTTTATAATAGCGACGTGTACTGCCCACATCTCCTTCTCCTTGATGTACCAGCTCTCCTGTTCCATACCCGGAAGATGTTTTATCAATTTGTCTCCAAAATGGGTTCCACAGCCTTGGCAGGGCGCATCCGTTAGCAGGTTAATGGTGGGTATGTTTGGAAAGATCTGCAATTTTTTCAAGGAATTTTATTGCTCGTTGCTATTTTTCCAGGGATTCAACATGATGCCCAGATACTCTAACTGTCAACTTCGCACTAGAACGAAAGGTGCTGGTCTCGGTTCGCTAGAAAAAAGTCGTCCAAGTAGACCAAGACTTTTCATCCTCTCTTTTCTCACTTGACTTGCCAGCTAATTCGACACTCTTGAAAGCGCCGGAAGGCAACGCTGACCAGCAGTAATTTTCTTTTTAATTGTACAAAGCCAGATATTGCTCATGAGCCTCTTATTCAATCGAAATTTTTCTGCTTCCGAATGACCTTCAAACGCTTGAAACTGAATACTGGTCTTAAGGAACCGTCTGATTTGGGGACTGAGAAAATTTTCGATAGGGATCCCGACGAAACGTTCGTCTCCTCTGAAATCCTAACTTGATAAACTATGCCGATCCCCTGTTCGTTTCGGTTGATGATTTCGTTCCCAATAATGGGCAAAGACTCTGAAAATGGAACTGTCGGAGGTTCTTTTGGGAAGGGATAGAATAACCTTTCAGAATACTGATGATCCAGTCTGGAGCCCCGGGGCTTGACTATATCTTGATGAAGTATCTCAAATGCCCCCCTTAAAATTCCCTCTGATCCTGGGAGCTGCAAATTTCGGGAATTTCTTCCTCTGTTAGCTACAAATAGTCTAGAAGAATTTCAGGACTTCTGAGATGTCCCGTGCCCTCTTTGATTCGCATTTCTTGGATCTGAGGCAAAAGAACTTCTTTGATGGAAACATCCTCGATTTGATGAGGGTCGCGCAGATGGTTCTTTAGTGGTACCTTCTTCCGATGCATTATCTCCTGCAAAAGTTTGGGTTTTTCTAGACCCTGAAGGTTTTGGATTTCGAAAATCTATAAAGCCCTCCGTGTTTTTCGAATAACGCGCTCAATTTATTTCCAACGATACGATGTTTTTCCGAAACTGGGACCGCAGCGAGGAGGGAGCCATGCAGCTGTTTTTTTGGCATGAAGGCCTTCCTTTTAACGTAAATAATATTCTCTCGTTATATTCGACTATTATTTCTTTTGCGCTTTTGAATAGCGGATCTTATTCCACGCATCATTACCCAAGCTTCGACATTTTATACCCGATTTTCCAGCTCGTCTGATGGTTCAGAGACGGTTGGCTCTAAACCGTTTTTGAAAGTGAAAAATTCACAGCCTCTTTATTGGAGTGAGACAGAAGCAAATCTAGTGCTAGGAAACCAGGAACTCACCATGAAGTAGTATCCTTGGGCGGAGGAGGGAGAAAATCATGATCCAAGAAAGAAGAATGATCCTTCTCGTCATAGTATTCAAAGAAGGATCTGTCTTGACAATCCAGAAATAGTCGAATTTTCAATGTTCACTTGTCAATTTTAAGCTTAATACTAAATCGGGATCATTTGAATCAACCACAAATTATTCATAATACTGATTTATAACTTATCGGGAGAATTAATGACTTCTCCATCAATCATATTACATAACCTGATCATCATCTCCATTTTTACATTCGAAACATATCGCAGTAGTTTCTACATGTCCTCTACAAGAAAACCTTATACAAGACTTACATCTAATAGTTGTATAAACATTTCTTGAACGAGTGCACAAATGACACCTTCCTCGCTTTCGACTTTCCTCATTCTCTTTCTTCTCTACCGGCTCAACTCTATATTTGGCCAAGACCGCTCTAATTTCAGTAGGAAGCGTCAATATTTTTGCCCTCTCGGAAAGATGGTTTTTCATTAAGCTAAGTGCAAGATTCTTCAGGAACTTCTTCCTAATGACACGAGAATCTTCCTCATTCGATTCGTATAAAATTTGTGCATTAACACTAGCAATATTCAATAATGTAAAAAATAATGCCAAAGGCCATTGGTTTGTACCTCTAGCTACAAAATATGCTTTGCACAATATATCAACTGCGTCAACAGCTCCTTTGGACATATCATAATGTAGACCAATCAGAGGCTTTTTCGATTTTTCATCAACAATAGATGAGTGCACAGTTGATAAAAATATCACAGATGTGTTTGCTTTTGGTACATGAGAAACAAGCGTTGCATCTTCCCGAAAGCCAAATACTGAAGAACCTACTGCTTTCTTTCTGTCCGGCAAAAATTCACGAGGAACTTCAGGTTTGTTTTTTGACATTGTGCCGATGCATGTGATCTTCTTCTTCAAAAGAGCCTTCGCCAATGAATAACTGGTGTACCAACTTCCAATTGTAAGATTTCTGTTTGATCCTTCGATAGGTGCGACCAATCTCTCAACAATATCTGCTGGTCTATTCGCACATTGATAAGGACCATCTGGTTGCTTTGGGCAAAAAACTTCCAGGTTACTTGTAAAATAGGTGAGAGCATCGCACATGACGAATAGTTTTATTCCACTCTCGGCAAGCTTCTTTGGAATTTGACTAGAACTACCTTGACCTTCGAAAACGCCCAATTTTTTCACTGTAACAAACTGACCAACAGTGTACGAACTTTTACAGTTGGCGACGAAAGAATCAAGAAAAAAACGTATAGGTGCTAACTTGTCTAAGTTTCTTCTCTTGCATCTTGTCTCCTCATCGTCGAATCTCAAATGACGCAAAAGGAATGAAAATCTCTTGTTACTCATACAAGCCCTGAGCATCGTGATTCCAGTCCCATCGGTTGTCCACAATTCGTATGCACCAGTGTTATTTCCTTTGTTAACGCCGATCAAAAACAGGAGACCAAACAGAGCTAGAAGTTCATTTTTTGTTACGTTTTGTGCATCTCTGTCCCTTTTGTATTCATTTCTCTTGATGTTGATTTTCTTATTTGTATTGTTCACAATACTGTCCAGCATCTTATCATCTATTAATTTTAGGAAGGCATCGATTTCACTAGAGACTTCAATTGCACTGCTCTTCGATTCCTGAAGATGTGCGCAATTGTTGTTTTGTATATTCTGAGCGTGATTTTGTTTCCACCACTTGCAAGATTTGTCTCTACTGATGAAATAGTCATCGTTAAAATAATCGAGTTCTAGATTTTCATCTTCAGATCCTGAACTTGCCGCCTGCTCGGAAGGATAATCACAATCACTTATAGTTTCAGGATCGTAATCCAAATCATTTTCTTCGCCGGAACTGACATCTTGGAGGATCTCTTTTTCGTCCGGAACCTCATCCAGAAACTGGGAGATTGGACGCGGCACTACGAACCAAGACCTGGAAAAAAACATTTTGTGAAAACTTTGATGATTTGTAATGCAATATTCAGGATAAGTGTCCAGGATTGTAGCTTTTGAAGACTTTCAATTCCTTGTTATAAATGACAATCATTGATAATAATCGTTAAATAGTAATTAAATATCTATAACATTGAATAATTTTTTAAGCTTTGCTTCTTTTGGGAGGGTATACATATACTCTGAGCGAGGCGACCTAACTGGAAAGAACTGGAGCACCCCGTCACATAAAATGTGACATAAAATGGGACAGAAAAGTTGACACAAAATGTGTATAACATGGCACCAACGCAGCTATATCCCCCCCCTCTCTTTCTTCCTCTCTCCCTGCCGTTCTGGAGACGGTAGACTCTGCGCTTTCCATTCTCACATTCCTTCCTTTCAGCTTTCACCCGTTCTCACTCTTGCTGGAGACACGGTGAACACTCGACGCGCAGCGTGTGTGTATTGAACACGGACTTACACGTTGCGCGCGAGCAAAGGCATTTATAATGAATAGTTCTGATAGTGATTCGTCTGAAAGTTCATGTTTACATATAACACTTGAAACGGACAAACTCTAATAATTTAACTTCTTTGAAATTTAAATCTCCAATGGCGATCAACTTTATACTCCCTGCTACAATATTTCTTTTACTGGCGTGCATGAATGCATAAAGTGAGAGGATAGCTGTTTTCTTCCAATCGATTAATGAAATAACAATCTTCAAAATTGAACTTTTCTGAGAAACAAACATAAAAAATAACTGAATAATCCCAAACTTAATGGAACTCCGATAAAATCTTGAAAGAAGGTAAATAATTTTCGAATTCTAGATTTTCGAAATTGAACTGTTTCTCAAAACCATTGTGAATTCTATTATTTTAAACTGTAAAATTTCAAACTATTGGCCATTTAATCGAAAATTGTTAAAAAATAATCATTTACGATTTCAAATCGGAAAAATTTCAATTTGAACTCATCACAATTACGCTACCCCAAAGAAAGCATTCAAAAGTACGTGATCTCAGACTAAAAATATTTCAAACCAGTAAATATCTAACTGGAAATCTCAAGAATGTTATAATTTTCAATTTCAAATCTACAAAATTGAGTTATTAGCAATTTTAATATCAAATCTCTGAAATTGGAATATCCCAAAAAATGAATTCAAAACTACATAAATTGAACAGTAAGAATGTCAAATAATAAATCTTTGATCGTTAATCGTAGAAATTAAAACATTTTCGATTGCGAATCTATAAAATTGAATAAATGACCATTTTGAATGTAATTTGCAATTCAAACTCTATAAAATAAATTTAATTTAATTTTAAATCTTCAAAGCTAAATAAAATTTTTAGCTTAAATCTTCCAATTGAACTATTTCAAAAAAAACATGAGAAATTCCAATATTCCAAACTGTACACATTTCAAATTATTGTATCTTCGATCATCAAATGTAGAAATAAAAAAATTTTGACTGCAAATCTATAAAATTGAACTATTCCAGAAACATCATTCGAAATTACATCATCTGAAACTGTAAAAATTCTAAATTATTGAATCTTCAATTGTAAATAATAGAAAGTAAAGAATTTTAAATTGAAAACAATGAAGGTGAATAAATTTGAATTTTGAATCTCGAAAATTTGAATTATTTTCTATTCAAAAAATTTAAGAACATATTGAAAGAAACTTTCGAAATCGCATCATTTCCAAATGGTAACATTTTGGCTGATTAAAACTTCATTCAAAAATCATCAAAACTTTTGTATTTTCAATACTTAATCGATTTTAGTTGAGTGCTTTATAAATCCCTTGAAATGATAGAAATACTTCAAAATTTTACAAATCATATAAAATCCTTCAGAATATTAGAAAATCTCTTCAAAATGACTCAATTTTTGTGAAAGTCTTTGAAATCTTAGAAATAATTTTTAATTCCTTGATTAGTTCTTGTGAAATGAAATCTTTAGAATATTTTGGAATTTTTTTTAAGCGTTTTCAGCATTCCTTAACATAAAAAAAAATCCTTGTTGAGAAAAAAACTATTTTTATCCGATTTTAACTTCTTGCTGGAATTAGGCCCAACAAAATTCTGTATCGAACATTCATGGCTGAAAAAAAACTTGTTTTGATCAATAACTAATATTCTTGACAAAATTGTTCACTTGTGAAGTGTACTGATCTTCAAGAAATACTTGGATTAATAAAAAATACCCAAAAAGCATTGAGCGACTATCCGAGAAAGATGTCTCACAGCAACGCAAACATTTTTAAAATATGAAATTTGTTATGAACAAATAAGTGAATGAAAATTATTTGTTGGAATTGTCAGCGATTATTAGTTCAGATGATATATATTGTTTTTGCCTCTCAAACATTAAAAATTCGCGTTTTTTAGTCCGTGTTGCGACTGTAAAAATGGCACTTCTTGAGGCAGTACTACTGCGCATGCGCAGCCCTTTCTTCGGCTATCAGCTGTCTGAAAATGAGCTCACGTGATTCAAGATGGTGGCGCGGTAGCAAACAAGTGCCGTGTTCACAGTTGTGTGTGTGTGTAATAAATGGCATTTCTTTCTTTCGTTTGTAATCATATATATAAATGTCAGTTATGTAATTACATTCACGTGACTGAAAAACGCTCATCTTTTATATTTCCGAGGCAAAAAGTAACGTGTGCGGCAAGGCCTCAAGATATACTATTTTAATTTATTACATTATAAGTTCAGAATTTTTAAGGACATTTCTGAGACAATGAATAAATTTTCCCTTGAACAACAATTGTTTGAATAAATTTGAATTATGTTATGTATTATCAACTTTTGTATTATTTTAATTAAATCCTCAAATTTCTAATTCTAAATTTTCACTGTTGGTGTCCAATTTGCCTCGCTTTGCCAACTCGGTTGCAATCTCAGCGGAATGTAACGACTAAACTGTTTCCTGCGCGGCTATTAGGTTTCACATGAAGTGATTCATCGTGTGCATGGATGTGTTATCATAGGATGAACAAAAAATCATTGTGACATCAATAAAAAATGAAATCCCTAATTATCTCACACGGAAAGAACAGTTTCTATAAGTCAGTCACTGGGATTATCAAAGAAAATGTTATTCTGTTTATATAACAAATCTATTCTGGGAAGGAAAATCCTACATGATTACAATTTACACATTGTTGCTTACGTAGGTTTCTTCTTAGCACGACAGTAAATTAAAAGGACATTTTCAGGTTTTCCCGGTATTATTTTCAAAAAATTCCAGGACCAAAAAAAAAAGCAGGCGATTAAATTGAATTGCATCAGATTATAATATAATATTAATAATGGTCATTGTATTCTTGATGACATCTTCCCGCGCTCGTTTAAATCGTTTAACTGTAAAAAGATCACTTCCAAAGAAGTTCCAGTCTTTTTTCGGAATTCCATGAATTTTCTAGGTTTTCCAGTTTTTTTTTTTTTTTTAAATTCGATGATATTTCCAGGTTTTTCAGTTACTTTCAGAAAATTCCATGATTTTCCCAGGTTCTCGAGATCTTATTTTCAAAAAGTTCCAGGTCCACTTTTCAGAAAAATGCAGTCAAATAAATTGAATGATATCAGATTATAATATAATGTAATCCATGATAACAGTAATTTTGATACCATCTTTCCGCGTTCGTTTTAATTGTTTAACCGTGAAAAAAACTACTTCGTGAGAAGTTCTAGTCATTTTTTCGGAATTCCATAAATTTTCCAGGTTTTCCAGTAATTTTTTTGGAATTCCATGACATTTACAAGTTTTTCAGTCACTTCCGAAAATTTCCATGACTTTTCCAGGTTTCCCAGGTCTTATTGTTGAGAAATCCAAGGTCCGCTTCTCAAAAAAATTACGTCAATTAAATTGAATGATATCAGATTATAATATAATGTTAATCATGGTAATAGTAATTTTTCTGCCACCTTCCCGCGTTCGTTTATATCTTTTAACTGTAAAAAAATCATTTCGTAAGGAGTTCCAGTCATTTTTTCGGATTTCCATGAATTTTCCAGAGTTTCCAGTAATTTTTTGGAATACAATGACATCCCAAAATTTTCCAGTCCCTTTAAAAAATTCCATGACTTTCCAGGTTTCCCAGGTCTCATTTACGAAAAATTTCAGGTCCACTTATCAAAAAAATGCAGTCAGGTAAATTCAATCATATAAGATTATATTATAATGTTAATAATGGTAATAGTAATCTTGCTGCCTTCTTCCCGCGCCGTAAAAAAATCACTCCGTGAGAAGTTCCAGTAATTTTTTGGAATTCCATGATTCCTCCAGGTTTTCCAGTCATTTTTTTGAAATTCCATGACATTTCCAGGTTTTTCAGTCATTTATAGAAAATTCCATGTCTTTTTGAGGTCTTATTTTCAAAAAAATGCAGGTCCACTTTTCAGAAAGATTCCAGTAATTTTTTGGAATACCATGACATTTCCAGGTTTTTCAGTCACTTCAAAAAAATTCCATGACTTTTTCAGGGGTTTTAGTCACTTTTAGAAAGTTCCATGACTTTTCCAGGTTCTATTTTCAAAAAATTCCAGGTCCAATTTTCAGAAAAATGCAGTCAAATAAATTAAATGATATCAGATCATAACAGAACGTCAACTATGGTAATAGCAATTTTGCTGCCATCTTCCCGCATTCATTTAAATTGTTTCACTGTAGAAAAAAACTACTTCGTAAGAAGTTCCAGTCATTTTTTCCATGAATTTTCCAGGTTTTCCAATCATATTTTTGAAATTTCATGGCCTTTCCAGGTTTTTCAGTCACTTTCAAAAAATTCCATGACATTTCCAGGTTTATCAGTCACTTTTAGAAAATTCCATGACGTTACAGGTTTTCCAGGTCTTATTAAAAAAAAATCCAGTTCCACTTTTCAGAAAGATTCCAGTAATTTTTTTGGAATACCATGACATTTCCAGGTTTTTCAGTCACTTTTAGAAAATTCCATGTCCTTTCCAGGTCTTGTTTTCAAAAAAATCCAGGTCCACTTTTTAGAATGTTTCCAGTAATTTTGTTTGTAATACCATGACATTTCCAGGTTTTCCAGTCACTTCGAAAAAATTCCATTACTTTTCCAGGGTTTTCAGTCACTTTTGAAAAATTCCATGACTTTTCCAGGTTTTCCAGGTCCTATTTTCAAAAAATTCAAGTCCACTTTTTAGAAAAATGCAGTCAAATAAATTAAATGATATCAGATTATAATGAAACGTCAACTATGGTAATAGTAATTTTGCTGCCATCTTCCCGCATTCATTTAAATTGTTTCACTGTTGAAAAAACTACTTCGTGAGAAGTTCTAGTAATTTTTTTCCATGAATTTTCCAGGTTTCCCAATCATATTTTTGAGATTTCATGGCATTTCCAGGTTTTCCAGTCACTTCAAAAAAATTCCATGACTTTTCCAGGGTTTTCAGTCACTTTTAAAAAATTCCATGACTTTTCCAGGTTTTCCAGGTCCTATTTCCCCAAAATTCAGGTCCACTTTTCAGAAAAATGCAGTCAAATAAATTAAATGATAAAAGATTATAATGAAACGTCAACTATGGTAATAGTAATTTTGCTGCCATCTTCCCGCATTCATTCAAACTGTTTCACTGTTGGAAAAAACTACTGCGTAAGAAGTTCCAGTCATTTTTTTCCATGAATTTTCCCGGTTTTCCAATCATAATTTGAAATTTCATGGCCTTTCCAGGTTTTTCAGTCACTTTCTAAAAATTCCATGACATTTCCAGGTTTATCAGTCACTTTTAGAAAATTTCATGAATTTTCCAGGTTTTCCAGGTCTTATTTTAAAGAAATTCTAGGTCCACTCTTCAGAAAAATGCAGTCAAATAAATTGAATGATATCAGATTATCAGGTAATGTTAACAATGGTAATAGTAATTTTGCTGACATCTTCCCGCGTTCATTTAAATTGTTCAATTGTAGAAAAAAAACACTCCGTAAGAAGTTCCAGTCATTTTTTCGGATTTCCATGAATTTTCCAGGTTTTCGAGTAATTTCTCGAAATCCCATGACATTTCCAGGTTTTTCATTCACTTCAAAAAATTTCATGATTTTTCCAGGTCTTGTGTCAACCCTGCCTTTTTTATTGAGCCAGAAATTAGTTTTTCGAATAAAAATGCAGCGGTAAAATACTTTTAACTAAAAAAAGAGCATATTTAACAGAAAATTTCAACTGAGGAATTCACAACCAAGAAGATGGAACTCAACTGGAATTATTGATCATTAACCAACAAAAATATTCGGAAATACAGATTGATTTTCAACCTAACAGTTAACATTTTCAATCAAAACCATGAATAGGAGAAATTTATGCAAAAAAAATGAAGTCCAAAATGGAAGAGACGAAATTTAACATTATTGAACAAATTGTTGATTTTTTAACGTGAAAGGGTGATTTTTCCACAAAACTGTCGGATTTTTATTAAAAACTTTATTTCTCGTAAAATTAATAATAATTTTCATCAAAAGAGATCAATTTAAAACCAAGACGAATAATATTCTACTAGAAGACACGGATCCCCAACAAAATACATAAATTTCCAACCTAATTATAAATATTTCACCCAAAAAAAAAGGATTCGGCGGAATTTCTACGAAAATTAATGAATTTCCAAAACAAAAAAAAAACGAAATTCAGCAGAAATGATGAATCTCCACAAATAAAAAGATATCTTAACTGTGGACAATTTTTTTTAAATAAATGGTGATCCGTCTTCGGAAGAATCATTTTTTTCAAAAAATTTATTTTATGGATTGAAATATTGATTTATCAAATATTGATGTAAAATTATTTAAATCTAACAATATTCTACTAGGAAAGACGAATTTAAAACAAAATACATCAATTTTTGAACAAGGAGTTGAATTTCCAACTCCAAAATATTTATTTTGAACTTCTTACAAAGCAGTTTGAGTTTCAACCAAGTAGTTACATTTTTCAAAAAAAGGTATTTTTTATATATGTTGAATAAAAAATAGTTTAATCCAACCAGGCAGACGAAGTTTCAACAAAAGTAGTTCAATCCTGGACTGAAGGAAATTAACATTTTTAACAAAATAGTAAAGATAAAAAGAAATTTCTACAAGAGATTAGGTTCCGAACCAAAAACACGAAATTCAACAATAGAGTTGAATTTCCAACCGAGAAAGACCTTTCAGCTAAAGAGAAATAATAAGAACCAAATTGTTGAAGTCAAAAAAAGAACAAGAAAACATGAACCAGAAACCAAAAACACAAAATTAATTAAAAATGTCAGATCTTTGCCCGAAAAATTAATTGTTGATTAAAAAATTCCAAGTATAAACGGCGACTTATTTTCGAAAAAAAAACTACTTTTTTAACATTACTTTTTATGGAATGAAATGTTTATTTATTAAGTTCTCATATAAAATTATTTAAATATAACATTTTCTTGTCAGGAGTAAAAAATAAGAAATAAAATTTCTACAAAACAGTTAAACTTTCAACTAAAGAGATAAATTTTCAACTAAAATACAGAATCTCAAAAAACAAAAACGGACTTTCAACAAAGAAGTACAACAATGCAACAAGTAGCTTAATTTCTAACCAGAAATATGAATATTATTAACAAAAAAGATTAGTTTCATGCTGGGTTGAAAATACAAATATTATTAATTAAAGAAATTTTTTTTCAACAGTTAAAAATTCTATTTCGATTTATATCTTCTTATTTTTTGTGTAGTATAGTTTCGTTCTTTCCTTTTTTTTAAACTCAAATTTGTTATTACGTTTGATTTTTTATGTCCATTTACTAAACAAAGTGGAATTTAATAAGTCTTGCTAATTTACATGGTTTTTATGATATTTGAACGATTTCAAATTCGAAGAGTAGATTTTTATTTATTCATTATTTTTTATTTGATGAAATCAAGATGATTTCATTAAATCATTGATTTGGAATTCCTCTTCATTGAAAGCATTTTAAATCAGAATGCTCCAAGAATTATTTTTAAATTCTAAACTTTTCCTTTTATATATTTAATAATATGCACATTGAATAAATTGTTAAAACATCCATAAACAAAACATCCTACGGAAAATTACATAACATTGCCAGGCTGGAAAGGTTCATTCTTTCATAAGTCAATAAATTCAATTGTTATTAAAACCTATACATATGTATAGAACTATTTAATCATCGAATTTTTCCGAACAAAATTTTAAACTAAATAACATAGTTTTAATGTATAAGAGAAGGTTTTTACCTTATAAAAATACGAAGATTGACCAACTGTTTACATAATTTGGTAATGATAATCAAAACTGTTGATTTCAAACAAACCATTCCATCCGGATGACAACAAAGAGTTTTTAGGATGTTTTCCCAGAAAAAAGAAGATATAAAAAAATTGAAATTGTTGAATGTGAGTACAAATTTCTAGCTAGATTACATCATCAAGTCATTCGCAGCAAGTTTCAGTTATTAACAGTCTTTTTCCGCAAATAAATACGATTATAACGCAATTGAAAATATAATTTATTAATCACAATCATGATTAATTATGTAAATCAACTTTTTTGATTTTGAAAAAGATTGTGAAATATTTAAAGATTATTATTTGAGCAGGAGAAATATTTAATTTTGGAAAAATTCAAGAGATATCAATTTGTTTATCAAATTTGTGTGTATCAAAGAATTCTTAGTTGAACTAGTTATTTTTATTATGTTCGTATCGTAGATCAGAATTGGACCAGCCACACGTTCTGTACATGAAGAAGAATTTTACTTGAAGAGAGCCTAAGAATTAGAAACTATGTTTGTGACCTCTTCAACAAATGTTTAATGGGATAATGACATCAGCTAACCGTCCTAAACATTAATGAATGAATCAGTTTCTCAGTGACTCTAACGGGTGTAAAAGTATTTTACAATAAATTACTGACGTATTTTGTCACTTGCATTGTCTTTTTTCTCTGTTAACTACGCAAAAAACCTAATAATAAAAATTGGGAAAGGACGGCAAATTAGGAAGGGGAAGCTCAAAATTTTATGGTCACAAAACACATCTTTCTTACTTATATCTTCATTTTTGTTATGTTAAAAACATAATTTCAAAAGATATCTAGTAATGAAAATTGGAAAAGGGCGGTAAATTTAATTAATTTAATTTAATTTGCCTAGGATGGCAAATTTTTAGGGGCGGCTTGGAGTTTCTTCTTTATTATCATGAAACGCTTTCTTCACAAATCTCTATTGTCTTTTTCTTTAGCAACATAATTTTCAAATGATCAAGCAATCAAAATTTGAAGAGGTGGTAAATTTTTGGGTGGCTTATGGTGACAAAATTGTAGGGTCGGCTTGGAATTTCTTATTTTACTACAAAACATTTTTTTAAATTTCTTTTCACTTTTTGTCAACAACATAATTTGAAAAAAAAACCAAGTATTAAAAATTGAAGAAGGGCAGCCAATTTCTGGGTGGCCTAGGATGGCAAATTGTCATGGGCATCTTGAAGTTCCTTTTATTATTGAAAAACACGTCTTTCCCGCTTGTATTGTTATAAAAATATGTAAAGAACTTATCAACTGAAGATGAAAACGCTAGAATCTAAGTACATAGTTGAATATTAGTTTTCTATTATTTGAATGGAAAATTGTTCAATTTTAAACATTTTATTGATTCTTAATTATTCTGATTTTTGAAGCTTTTCATTCAAAAGTGTTCAATTTTTAACGTTTTCATTTTTGAATAATACAACTTAAATTACTTTCTATCCGAAATTGTATTATTTTGAAAACTTGAATCTAAATATTTCAAATTATAATATTTTAATATGAAATTATTACATTTTGCAAGCTTTCAACTTGAACATATTAAAATTAAAATTTGGTAATATGCATTTCCAAACTTCAAATATAAAATTATACAATCTTGAACGTTTTCAACCGAAAGAATTTCAAGATTTCCTAATTCAAAGGTAACTTCAGAAATGTTTATCTTTGATTTATTGGTCCATATTCATTTTCAAATTGAAAGACTTCGAAAGCTTATTGTCCTATTTTCAAACTTTGAACTACACAATTCTATGAGTCACATTATTCCCAACATTCAATCAATTTTTAATTGTTCTAATATTGAGGGCTTTTCATTTAGAAATGTAAACACTTTCAAAGTCTTATTATTTTCTTCACAACGCTTCTGATCAGGAATTATAAAATTTAACATTCTTCCCATTTGCAATAGTCCTATTATCTAAATTTCGATTTATTCAATTTTAAAAGTT
>WSXT02133591.1:0-10643 GCA_011762715.2 Neuroterus valhalla
TTCTACAAAAATCTTCATCATCCCTAACTTAATATGCAATGGTGGAAGTATGGTGGAAGCCCAATCATGACTGGGAATATAAATTTTATTACTAACAAGCTGATGATTGTTCAAAATATAAGATATGTAGAAATTATTAAAACAAGAGCACATTCAGTACTTTCATGAATATATTCGTAATTTGGGCACTTGGAAACACACAAATTTGCAAAGATATCCAGGGCAACACAACAAAGAAATTTTTTTGTAGAGCTGTGTAATACGACAAATATAACTATCTTTGAATTTTGATTAAATAATCCAATTAATTTCGAAGACAATTACAATTTAAGTTGATAAGCGTCAAGCTTACAATTGAATGAAAAATAAATTTGAAGATACAGCTTAGACTTATCGTTATTTTCGTTGAACATACGATTTGAAGATGACCGCTGGATGCGTCTCGTGGTTGCATATACATAAGCTGGTTCTCTCGTAGTAAATATTGTCAAGGAGTTGACAAGGATCTCAGTCAGGAAGAGAGATCAGTGGAAAAGGATAACGCATGAATTAGCCTGCCGAGTTAGGGTTTTTTGACATTCAACGAACACCCGAACAAATCAGATTTTTTCGAACCGATTGGTCGGCGCTGGAAAAATCCGATATTCAAAGCGGTCATGATGGGACTATTTTTTAATTAGTCTTAACTGTTCCTCGCTTTTCTTAGGAATCAAGATTCTCAAACCATGAGAAATGTGGGGAGGTATTAGACCACTAATTTTACTCACATTTTTAATCAAGTAATAACAGTATTTGATAACTTGTGTGGAAAGTAATTGTAATTGAATGGATTTTGTAAAGTTCCTCTTCAATAACAAACATTTTTGTTTCTAGGGAGATTATAATTTTATTTGCCCGATAGAGATGTATCTCGGTGCCCGGTCTCTGGCTTACCAATTGGAACGACTCGATGAGCACACAAACACAAATTGCTCTTTATTAGATACATACATTCATATGTAACAGAAATACAAAAACACAAATGCTCTCGCTCTCTTCACTTAGGTACTCTTAACACTGTTCTTTTCCCGATCTGATTCTGAGTCCCGTCGAATCGAAATAATCATGTATATTCTGACAGAGTAAACACGTCTAATAATAAACATATAATAATCATTTGAAACAAGGGGAGTATTCCTAATCTTATCACTTTTCGAAATGTTTGAAAGTTCCTCTTCACGAAAATTTCTACTAAAAATGATACACCAATTTTCACAATTTCCTCGATTAGTCAGTAAATGAAGATTTAACTGCAACCGTCATAATTGCAGTGCAGATAGCGGTCGTGCTAATATAAACCACACAACCAGCTAACCACACTGCCAACACGTCAGTTACTCCCAAAATTTTTCCCAGCATAAAATATCCCTCGTTGATCCATCGGAGTCATTTGTCTTCTCTTGAATATTGAGCAGGTAGTAAAATCCTTCTGTTTGAAAATGAGATTGTATTAAGGTTATGATTTGGCTGATTGGAGTGCAGGAAAGAACTGTATAATTTTTTACTACATTCAAGTCATTAAAGTGTAGATATAGATTCGAGAGAATGAGCCACCTTCGAAATAAGGTCTCAGGTCATTTGAAAAATTGACATCAATCGGAATTGTTACATTGAAATCGTCATACATACTTTAAGAATAATATTGCAAAATGGCATGAAAATAATCCTGCTGGAAATCTTTCCGTAGTTAAATAATACAGAGCTCACATGGTCTCCTGCGTAGTTACCAGTGCCAATTATCCATCTGTTTGAACTGGGCAGCCGCGTATACTTTTCTGATACCTATTTGTCAGGCTAATACGGTTATAGTTTCTGATGTTGTCTCAAGAACCCTGTTTCCTAAGACGGGCAGAAAGAGGTGAGGAGAAAGGTTCGTTTTACTGAATAGCATTCGCTACACGGGCCGAAAAGATTTTCAACACAAAAATTAGACTACACGACTGGCTGATTTCTTACGTAAAATCTAGTGAAAGCATCTAAGGATTTTTAGGATACCAAATCTCGAATCTGTGGTCAGAATGTTCAAATTCAAGATAACGGATCCAATGAAGCGAAAACCAGCATTTTCTGCCCTTTTGTGTAAAGATATCTCGAGAAAAAGCAGGCTTCGAACAATGCCAAGGCCAGATTTGGATTTTCGCAGCAAAATCGTTCAGAAAAGATAGTCTTGTATCTGGGTTTTGGAATTGCGTGTTTTTTGCGAACAGAAAAAACCGATTTCATTTCTAATCTTAATTTTTCAATCCAAAAAAGCTTCACTCAAGACGCGGGATGAACAGAGGCTTTTAGTGAACAGAGGGTTTGAATCGATTGTTAAGCAGAATGAATACAGTAAGGTTCTTTTAATATCGGTTATACCATGAAGTGCGAAGGAGATGCTCTTATGTTTATCCTTATGGTGTCTTCACTCGCACTCACGCTTCCCCATGACCGAAACACATGCATGACAAAATCGAAATGGAGAGCCGGTGGAACCCTCGTGTGCCTTAAGGACCTGGAGCGACCCAAGTATGACTGCTCTCTGCATCCATCCCGCAAGTGCCACGGCATATTTTTGGCACACTGGTATGGCTCTCAGGTTACTAACCAATGGAGGCGCGGCACACCTCAAAGATCACCGACGATGAGAACAATTATTATAACCGAATATCCTTGATGATACCGCTGTAGGTCATTTCTGAGATTCCTGTACCTCTCCTTTTTCTCGGTTTCCTTGCCTTTGATGTTGTAGTTGGCCGGGGCCGAGAATTCGATCACTCACATTGTTCGGTCACGTTTGTCAAGGAGCACGATGTCAGGTTTAGTGTATTGGATAGGGGCTATTGTCGATAAATTGTAGTTCCACTAGATTCGGCACTCCTCGTTCTCAACAATAGACTCTATTCCCCTTGGAGCGTTCAGCGGGGCAGGGTCGCGGCCAACGCCATAAGAGCGACAAAGGTGGTGGTAAAGCACTCTTGAGGCAGCATAGTGTCTGTACAAATCCGTGGTTCCTGCGTGAATAGGGCAATTGGATAGTGTATGCCATAGGTGCTCAGGGAGTTTAAGACATGCCCTGCACTTATCGCTGGAAACCTCTTGACGTAATATGCTTTCACGGTATGCTAAGGTGGAAATCACACCGTCCTGACACGCGAAAATAAAACTCTCGGTTCCTGAATTGAGTCCAGATGATTTGAGAAACGCAAACGTTGACTCATGTGACAAAGACTGATCTTTTACAATTTTGTAAAAGTTTCCGTGCACCACCTTGTCTTCGTGTTGTTTCAGGAAGTTTTTCGCCTCCGCTTTCTTCACCTATGCTTTGAGAAGCGAAGCATCTTAATGGAGGAATGCACTGTCCTCACTTCTGATGTTGAGTTCCAGGCCGAGGGTTTCAGCTGCCTTCTCCGCAGCTTTGTAAAGGAACGCTCCTTCCCCTCTCATTTCGTGATTCCTGACCATTGCCAGGGGAGGGGAATCTCTACCGTTCGCGATGATACAAACAGTACTTAGGATCATTCGTTTGTATAGGCATTAAGGATAGAGAAGTCCGCGTCCACCTCTGCGTCGTGAAATGTATAAGCGCGAAACGGGCGAGTTGATATCTGCTTTGCAGAACCTCCTCCACTGTTGATGTATCCTGAATGCGGCTCTCAGCCAGACCCAGGTATTCTAGGTCCCTCCAGCGCTTAGGTGTGTAATAGAACTTCCGTCCAGATGAATCTTGACATACTTATCCAATCCAAAGTCCATATCGATTTCTCGTGTGAAGCTCCCGACGATACTAAGAGCATCATCAAGATGTTCTTTTCCAGGAGCATAGAACTTCAAGTCATCCATATGAAATATATGAGTGACCTTATGCTCGCAAACATTAGTGCCGCCACAAAGGTATCCATGAGAATCATGGAACGTGATTGATAGCGTCAATAGAGTGATGCAGAAGAAGAGAGGGCCCATTGCGTCACCCTGAAATACACATCTCTGGAAAGTAATACTGTTGGTAGTCACACGATGTTTTCCAGAAGTGATAGTAAATCTGGTCTCCCAAAGAGGCATTAATCTCCCAATGCATCCTACTATATCTCAATGAACCTTCAAGCTTTTCAATAGACAGATGATAAGTATATGGAAATTTGAATCAAAAGCTTTATGGTAATCAATCCAGGCCATCGACAGATTGAGTTTGTTGTTTGCAGCGTCTTTGCAGACACTCCTGTCGATCAGCAGGTTTACCCGACAGTCTGCTGCGCCTCTTTTCGATCCTCGTTGTTCGTAAATCTCACTCCATACAGGTCCAAGTATCCAAACAATCCTGTCATTTAGGACAGACGTTAAGATCTTGTACACCGTGTACAGACAAGTTATCGGCCTGTACTTCCTTAGGTTGGACAAGTCGCCTTTCTTCGGTAGCAGTACAGTTCGTCCTAACACCATCCACTGCGGAATAGGGATATCCGAATTTGAATATAAAGTAAAAATGACGGCCTGATGTTGGTTTGTAGAAGTGAACTTCTTCCACCAAAAGTTCTTAATACAATCTGAACCAGCAGCGGAGAAGTTCTTCGTGCCCCTTGGTACTTTCTTTACCTCCTCAGCAGTGATTTGTGGGCATTCCTCCCTCTTTTCATTTCTCCTCCTTGCGTCAGATAGAACTCGTATTTTGTCAACAATGTGCTGTTTGGTGGTCATCAGCTTTGACATTTTCAATGTGTGATGATGGATCCTCATTTCATGAGCGGACTTTCGGACCCTTGCCGTGAAAGGCTTACCAGATTTTATGCAGTCAATCACACACTGCATACGGGACGCGTTTGTCTTGCACAGCCACTCTTCTTGTTTAGTTGATGCAAGCGCTTTTTGATTTTTTCATCAATCGTTGGGTTGTACCTTTGATTTGAATCAACCATAGCTTTCGCCGCATCATAAACTGAACAAGTGATGGCCCAGAGGTCAGAGTCCTCTAAGAGATCTTCACGAAGGGTAGCATCTATTTAGGCTAGATCATGCGGCTTGGGAGAAACCCGAATGTTAAGGAAGCGTTCCGCGTACATCTCTTGTTCGCGAAAGGTTCCCGGCACGGTTTCTCAACACTTACTGTGAAAGGTGCGTGAGCTCTGGGTGATTATGGCACAACAGAGTGTGCAGGCGCGCCATGTGACCTCTGCGGTTAGGGACAGTACGGGCATCATAGCAACTAAGCAGGTCATCATCATGTTGATCCGTCCATAAAGAACGTCGATTGTCTCGCCAGTTCGTCATCTTGTTTCCATCTTATTCAGCACCCCGAACTCTGGAACGATCGGCAATACTGGCCGAATCATTGTCGGGTGCTCTGCGCGTTCGATCATTTTGAACCGCATATACAACTGGATTTGAGATTCGTTTTCTCATAGTTATTCCCACGAGTAGCTAGGGAAGGGATTGTTCACCCTCGCAGAGCTCCGCATGCGAGAGCAAGACTGTATACTCCAGAAGTTCACCCGTTATCCTGGAGACACCGTAAAGGACACCACACCCAGGTACCATTCAGCTTTAACCGTATTGAGCAGAAACCCTCGGCACAGGGACCCTCTATCCGCAACCTAAGGACACGTTCGGTTGCTTTGTCATAGGTTCATCAGTTCGATGTCAAAGGAATCGAACCGAACCTACCATTCTAAACAGGATGGTAGGTATAGTTGTATAGGTTCATGGTAGGTACACAATATTTTATAATAATGAGCGAATCCTCGTTAGTCTTTTAAGGAGAATAAACCAAAAAATATAAATATATACATATAATCTTATATTTTTACATGAGTATGGCACTATGTCTTATTGCATTACTGATAACCGCATATTTGCTGAATGTTTTTTTGTATTGTGACACTTTTGAAGTATATGTATCCGATTTGCAATCATATTAGTCCAAGGAAAATATATCGACCCCAAAATATTGCCAAAAATCATGCACCATTACATTCATAGAACCTGCAGTGCATTGTTTCATTAATGTTCTGTGTTTTGACGAGTTTGCAAGCAGTATGAACGGATTCTAATGAGAGCCTATTCATTTGAGGGCACACAACGATTTCTGCACTCTTCTCAGTCTATATTGGGCCCAGTCGAGTGGTGACATCTAGCAATCTGCATGCGTATTAGGAACCTACAAATTTACCGACTGAATGTTGCAGAATGTGGCCATCAATTAGTTGCCTCAACGTTACCTTGTTATTTCCTGCAATATTCCCAGAGTTGCAGGAAGTATATATGCAATACTGAAGCAATATTCGGTGCTAATAGGGGTATAATTAGCAGTTAAAGTTGATCCAGAAATATAACTGCAAAATTCACGAAAAAAAAATTTTATTCGATTTGCTTTGATTCGATTTTTAGGAGGGTCTTGAACACGGGCATTTGTTCCTAGGAATTGTTTGAATGAATAAGAAATATAGTAAAAAAAATACGATAACAAAGTGTCATGAGAAAGACATTTCCACTATCCTGCAAACGAAGGATGGAGTCTGCTCATATAAAAATTCCTAAATTGTGTATTCGTTTGCAAAAACTGTTTCCATAAAATCGGAAGAGAATTGATATCTTACTCATCCTGCACCTGAGTACAACTTACTCAATACAACTGGTCAAAAGGCTAAGCTTCTCTTTTCAGTATGTCTAGCAGGTTAATCGTCCCATTCTTGTTGGTCGCAAAGATAATCACGTAGTCATTAAGATCAGAATTAGGAGTCATCTTGTCTCCGGCTTGAATGAGTATCCACAAGTAGGTGATTTTCCGATTCGTCATTGGCAGGTGAACAGGTTTGTAGGAAGTGTCTTTTTTATTACAGTTCTCAGTTAACGATCTGTAACATTAACATCAACGCATCAAGATCGTACATAGAATTACTTTGCCATAACTCAAACACAAATATTTACAACATAATAGTGATGAGTATGACATGGCTTACAGAAGTCATTAGTGAAAATATTGTTTCAATCAAGGTTATAGACTAACACGGAGGAAAAGGAAGGAAAGAAATGGTGATTGAGTTGTTATGAATGACCTTGAAAGTAAGATATAAGAAACATCGAATGGGTTATTTATTAAACCCAAACTCATTATTTCAGGTCTTCCGATATCACATAAAAAAATATAATATAACATTCATTATGATGGAAATCACAAGTCATGCAGTATCACCTATTCTCTTGTCTGTGGTATATAGAAGACCTTCATTGAGAATATTTGCTGTACATTACATTCTGTTTTTCGAAATCGAATTATGCAAATGATAACGTCATATTTTGAGGAGCTTTCAATTTTGATTTGAATCTTCAAAATTATAGATCTACCTGTATTGAAGAATTTTTCCACACTCAACCTGTTAATACTTTCTTATTCAAGAATTCACTCATTTCAAACTTCTGATGCATAGTATTTTGTACTTTCCTAGACGTTTCTGTGTATAGTATCGTCAGTTTTTCACCGCCCTCACGCCTCATGTTAAGATGCATACCAACGGTCAAGGCCGCCTGTTTTACGGCTCTATGAAGGAAAGCTCTTCTGTCAATTATTTTGTGTTTCCTTAACATTATCTTACATTTAGCGATGTCAAGGGTCCAGAGCTCATGCTCGTGCAGATCGTCGCAGTTGAGTCACAGATATCTTGTCCGACGCCAACATAATGGACATCAAAATCTATAGAAGAAGATGCTTGATAGATTTGATGCTTCCACGATGATCCATTATAATAAAAAAGGTGTTTCGGGTTTCGATCGTGCGCAAAACTACAAATGTTGCCGACGTTTCGCGAACGTTACAGTGCGCATCTTCAGAGCTAACTTGAAACTGAGGTTTCAGGTAATGTGGATCTTATATATGCTCTCTACGATGCCTTCGATTGTACAAAGGCCCCTCAGTTTCAGGTTAGCCCTGAAGATGCACACTGTAACGTTCGCGAAACATCGGCAAAATTTGTAGTTTTGTACACTATCCATCATAAAGGTACCCATGGAAGTCGCAAAGTGTAAGAGGCAGTGGCATAAGTATGATACAGAAGGAGGGAGGGCCCATGCTGTCATCCACGAAGATGCCCCTCTGGAAAGAGATGCGGTTGTTTGCCACACGATGTATTCCAAAAGAGAGGCAAATATGTTTTTTCCAAAAGGAGATCAATATCTCTATGCATCCCACTATTTGTGAATGAACCTTCAAGCTTTTCAATAGACAGATGATAGGTCCAAAAGAAGTAGATTCAAAAGCTTTCTGGTAATCATTTCAGGCCATTGAAAGATTGCGAATGTAGACTGCAGCGTCTTTGTAGACGCTTCTGTTGTCTGGCAAGTTCTCTTGAAAGCCTTTTGCGCATCTTCCTGATCAACGTTGTTCGGGAGTCTCTCTCCAGATAGGTCTAATTGTTCGAAGATCCGGGCAAGATGTTGGTTTCAGGGAATTAACTTCTTCCACCGTAAGTTCTTAGTATAATCTAGTCCGTTAGCGGAGAAGTTTTCCGTGCCCCTAAAAAATATTCTCCAAAATATCTTGACTTCCTTGAACTTGGGTGAGTTTTTGCCAGAAACAGGGGGAACTCTGAAGGGTTGCTATTAGTCAGCGATGAACTGTTGACTCTCCCAGACTCATTACTCCCTCTTCTGTATTCTCCTCCTTGCTTTATATAACACCCGTATTTTGTTAACAATGTGCTGCTCCACGTTCATCAGCTTCGATATGTTCAACGTGTGGTGCACGCTATATGACCTCAGCGATTGAAGATAATGCTGTTATTGGAGAAATGCAACAAGACATACTTGAGTCGATCGTGTTCCCATCGAAACCAGTTATAGCACCCTGTTTCGTGTTGCGATAGTTGTTCCTGCTAGCAGCTAAAGGAAGGGTTCAACCACCTTAGCATAGCCCTGCATGAAAGGGTGAGGCTTCTTACTCTAGAAGGTCGCCTAGTGTCTCAAAGACGCCCAAGGGGACACCTCAACCAGGTGCATGTCAGCTTCTGGCACGAATGTTCACGCCTAGGCAATTGTCCGCGACTGCTATAATCTTTCATATGCCTATCTAGCAGGAACCCTGGGTACAGAGATCCTCTATCCGTAACCTGAGGACACGTTTAGTGGCTCCATCTTAGGCCCTTCGAATCGATTATAAGGAACCGAATCAAACCGAATATAAAAAAGTATAAACCGAAGTATAAATATGTTTCATCACCAATCATACTTTCTATTACAAATATATGTGCACATGAATATTTTTCTAATTTCCAATATCCAGCTTTTGATACTCTGCATTTGCGTATGTGCATTATCTGCTAATACGAACTGAGTCACCAATACTATTCCATCCATCAGACATGGTCTCCTTTGACCCTCAACTTGGAGCAGACCAACACCGACATGAACAGCCAGGGCTGCATGAACTATTTTTATTCGATCTTTGTACACAATAACAAATTTCGGGGCAGCTACTTTCATTTGTTCTATCAATTAACACTTATCTCCATTCGGAGAAAGCTGCCTTTTTTCCTCTGAAAATTCAGCTATAAGCATAAGAGAAACACACGCGATGCTAACTGACGAAATTGACAGCTACGTAACTGAGCGCTCGGTTTGTACGGTAGTGCCCCAGTCTGCTGAGCTCGCAGTAACACTTTCTTGACCCCTTCGAACATTATAGTTAGAGTCGCAGTGTACTTTTAAATGCAAAATAATACTTTTTGAGAAATCCAACCTTACCACAGAGTAGTCGATAAGAAGCATTAAAAACTTATAAATTCAAAACTAAGGAATCGGAGTGTTCTGGATTATATATTTCAAAAATTCAAAGACATATGCCATGAAACATTAATAATGACTTTTTAAATATTTGAAACTTTCTTAAATTAACGATTACCATCTGCGATTCAGACTGGACACTTTTAAATCATAATTGTTGAACCTGAAACTTTTATTGTAATGGTATTTTGAAAATTTACTTTGGAATCCAAATTTTTGAAAAACTGAGTTTTTTGGAGAAAATAGTTTAATTTTGCAGGAATGGACAAAGAATGGTACATAATATTAATAAACGTGAAAATAGAAACCTAGTATTCACACCAGGTCAGGTGTCAAAAAGCAATAGAAACTAGTATCTACCGAGCCCACGAATTTCTATTTAACGTGGCCGACCGCTCGCTTCGCGACAGGATGCAACAGGACACATCACGACGCGTGATCACGTGTTGCGCGCGGCTTCACAGAAAAATTCATAACGAGCAAAGTGAACATACTTTCAGAAACACGCACCATTACACACATTTTAGAGAATCGCGCATGTAGGGCAAAATAGCGTTTGCACGAGAGAGCTACTCAGTAAAGAAAATTCCACCGCGTATTCCCAATCTTGGGAACACCCGAAATGCGTCATATTTTGTATAAGGATGCTCTGGAAACTACTTCACAAGAGTTTTTAACACGACGACTTAATAACACATTTCTTTTATAATTTTGACAAGCTTTGTTGATTTTCAACCACTCTGCGATGTCATATCTCAGGGGCTTCCAATAAACCACGTGGCTTTTTTAAGAGGAGGCGGGGTCGACGGAAGGCCACGCTGGTCCACATTGGGGGGGGGGGGGGGGGGGGAGACAAC
>WSXT02133602.1:0-10643 GCA_011762715.2 Neuroterus valhalla
TGGATGATGTTCTCTCAGGGGGTGATGATGTCGATCAAGCTCGAGAGAAACGCAGACAGGTGGACCTGTTACTTCAATCAGGAGGTTTCACGCTAAAGAAATGGGTCTCTAACAAGGAAGAGGTTCTTCGGGAAGTACCCATTGAAAATCGAGAGGATGCTACGTCTTTTCTTTTCAAACAGGCCCTGTTTGGATACGTACGACAAAGGGGCGAGGTCACAAAGCACACAAAGGGTACATCGTCATATTTGTTTGCTGTGCTACACGAGCTGTACATTTGGAAGTTGTATCGGACTATCCTGCAAAGGGTTTCATAACCCCTATAAGAGGTTTTCGGCTCGACGTGGTATCAGCAATACAGTTTACAGCGACAATGGTACCAACTTCGTTGGAGCTGACCATCAGCTCCGAGACCTATTTTCAGAAGCTTCAGCTGAGTCAAGCAAGATCGCTCGTTATATCGCCGACAACCACACAACTTGGAAATTCAATCCTCCCGCTGCTCCACATTTTGGCGGATTGTGGGAAGCAGCAGTACGGTCGGTCAAACACCATCTACGTCGTGTTATTGGAGACACTACTCTCACCTTCGAGGAAATGTCCACTTCTCTTGCGCAAGTGGAGGCCTGTCTCAATTCAAGGCCAATCCAGTTATTGACGGATGATCCCAGCGATTAAGTAGCGCTGACTCCTGCACACTTCCTCATCGGCTCGCCAATTTACTCGATACCAGAACCTTCGTTACTAGATACAGGGGTGACACCCAGAGAGCGCTGTCAGCTTTCGACTCAGATGTTCCAAACCTTCTGGAAGAGATGGTCATCGGAATATCTCCACGAGCTACAAGCTTGTCCTAAATGGCAGAAGGTGAACACTCCGATCGAATTCAAGGACCTCGCTTTGATTCTTCAGGAGAAGATTTCTCCCACTAAGTGGCCTCTGGCTTTGGTAGTTCAGGTACATGCGGAGTCAGATGGTCAAATTCGTTCTGTGTCCTTGAAGACGGCAAGTGGTCTTCTGAAGAGACCTATCGTAAAACTTGTGTCACTCCCAATTTCTGTCTCAGATTCCACAGAAGCTGACCCATCATAACCTTCTCAGGATGGGCGCATACTCTAGCCCATATCAGGGTGGGCGTGATACTCGAGACTTTTGATGCTATTCCAAGTCTACTAATGAAGTAATTCGGAAATCCATCCCAAAATTGGGCGGAAATGTTGGAGATTTTTTTCCTATATTAGTTTATGCCGTGTTCGCGGGTGATCTCGAATCCTGTATGGCCCTGGTCATGCTGTCCTTTCATCCTCCTGGGGGATCGAGTACCTAGGCGGGTTAAGGGGACAGTGTTAGTATTGCTTGATACCTGATCCCAGTCGGTGTGTGAAAAGGTCAATAAACTTCCTATGGACTCTCAATCGCGTGTCCTTATTTTGTTGACCCGCTTACAACCTTCTAACTTCGCTTTCGGATCATTTTTCTAGTTTAAATCTCAAACACTATTGGAAATCAAGAACCACTGAAAGACGTGCATGAGGTGAGTTCTCTTCTCCGTTTTGGAATATATTCTGAATTATTTGTTCTGAGGTTCAAAAAAATTCCTGCTCCACTTACAATTTTCTTGAAAGGGGTGATGGTGCGAGTGATTCTACGAGCGTTTGATGCACCACCGACTTGTGATTGTCAATTGAGCTGCCGGATCGGAGAAGGGCACATAAACTCTCTTTGCTGGGAGTGGGGAGGCCCGCTTACGTCGCTCAAACCCGAGCGGCTACAGGCCTCCCCACTCTCAGCGAAATAAGTTTATGTGTCCTTCTTCGATCCGGCAGCTCAATTGTGTATTGTCATGTTGTCATATACTCCGGATGAATGACTGTATGGCGTTTTGAGGTTATGTAAACAAGTTTGAATATATCTGCAGCAGATCGACATTTCTGCGCTCTAAGTTGATAGCGATGAAACAAGTGAAGCGAATGAGAGTGCAGAATCGACATTTTCTTTGACATTTAAATCGATTTTAACCTCGAACTGACATGTAAATGATACTATTACCGAACTTTACTGTCACTAGTGTGGAAAAATACACTTTCCCACACGGGCTCATCATCGATCGTGGAATCGATTATTTTCGCTGTTTCCCACTAGACCTCCAAGATCGTGTTGTTCGAGCGGATGTGGAAGAAACATCTTTTATTTTATCTATATTCAAAGATGTTGGCATTCAATCCTTGCATCAGGCGTGTATAATACATCTTCTTCGGAAACAATTGGTTTCACTAGTACCTCTGGTTCATGTACTCAGTTTTTCAATGTCACGTCATCCAATTCTTTAACCAGGTAACTCTTTGAACATCCTTTCCTTATGTATCTAATTAGCCTTTTACGTAAGAGTTCGTTTTTAATAGCACTCTATGTTTAATATAGTCGGTTCTATGATGTCACGACATCTAACCCTTGCACCAAATGTATATAATATAGGTTGATCCTGAACTCATCATGTTGCTTGTATGTACGACTTCCTTGTGCAAAACTGAACAAAAAGATATGATTGCGAAGTGTTTTATAGTCAATAGATTTTGAACTATTCAGGGTTTTAAATAACCAATAGGAGCTCAGTATTCTCGCGTGTGCATAAGCATCCTGCGCGAACTGTGGAAAACACTTCTATTTAATACAGTGAAGAGTCGTGACAATCAAATCAGAGAGAGACAATTTCAGAGCAGCCTGAATTCTTCTAAACATATTGCCCTTATCTGCTTAGTGGTTCCCTTGATTTGACTGAGAAGCAAGGATCTAAGTTTCAGTAAACTTTGATTGATTACGCTGGTCATAATTAATCAATAGAGGTAAAGTCGCACAATGTCACATAACTTGTAACGAAACTAACAACAAACTTAACCTTCGAAAATAATGAAACAACTTCTTTGAAAAAAAGACAGACACTTTGATACCTCGCAGAGTTTCTGTTACATAACTTCTAATGAAACCAACAACAAACTTAGCACCATTGGATTCAAAGTTACATTGTTTTTCTCCAACTTAGAATGAAAATTAAAATTTCTAAACACGTTTCCTAATAACAAAGGAACACACTTTGATATCGCGTAGTTTTTCTGTTACATAACTTTTAATAAAACGAACAACAAAGATAACACAACGTAACAAACGTACGTTTAATCCAACGTAAAATTGTTTCTTACGAAATCATTAGCAAAATTGAAATTCTGAAACTTTTTTCCTAAGAACAAAGGCACACACTTTGATACCTTGCACAGGTTCTGTTACATAAATGTTAAAAAAACTAACATCGAACTTAACATTCGTGAATCCAAAGTAAAATTGTTTCTTACGAACTTGTTAGCAAAATTTAAATTACAAAACCCGTTTCTTAACAACAAAGACACACACTTTGTTACCTCGCAGAGTTTCTGTTACGTGACTTGTAATAGAACTCAATACGTTATACGAAAATGAGAAAAAAAACTGTGAATCCCAGTGAGAGTTCTCCCTTATAAATTTTGAGCAAGATTAAAAAAAATGTGGCAACTCTTCTTGCTATTAAAAAAAAAATCAGCGAAGTTCTATGGTCTATTCGTCAGAAAAAAGCTTCGAAAACAGAAACTGTATTATGCAACTGAATGTGTTGCAGTAATTATATAAGCTTGTCATCAAAACTTAAATTCGCATGTTGTATTTCTCAATCAAAAGACTATTTGAATAACTCCAGCATACCAAAAGTAGACTTTGGTGATGTTCCCCAATTTTGAAAAATAGATAAGTGTTCATCACCAGAGTAAAAACTTGCTGCTCGCAATCAAGATAGTACTACTGCACAAGCAGCTCTTGATATTCAAAATCTAATGATGCCACCGAAATCAAGAAATCGATTACACTGCGCATGATATTTGGAAAATAATCGATCACATCCGACACGCACGAGAATAGTGAACTCCTATTGGTTATTTACAACCATATTTTTCAACCATATTTCAACCATATTTTTTTGTTCAGTTTTGTACGAGGAAGTCGTATATACAAGGAATATGATGAGTTAAGCATCAATCTGTATACCCTCTCCATACAGATTATGATATGACATTTGGCTTTCGGACCAGGTTTATATAATACATCTTCTCTGAAGAAGTTTGGTTTTACTCTTACATCAAGTTAAATGTAGTTAATTCTTCGATGACACGACATCTAACTTGTGGACGAGGTGTAGATGATAGATCTTCTCCGCGGATGTTTTGTTTAACTTGTAGTTAAGGTGTCATGTAGTCGATTCCTTAATTGCATGACATCAAATCCTAGAATCGGATTCATATAATAAGTCTTCTCCAGAATAGTTTGGTTTTACTAGAACTATAGCACTGATTTATTCGATTTTCCAATGACACTACATCTGGCCCTTGCACAAGCTTCAAATAATACATCTTTCACGAGGAAGTTTGGTTTTATTAGTCCCTTAGGGTCATGGAGTCGGTTCCTAAATGACAGACACCCTACACCTGCGCCCGGTGTATATAATGCAACTTCTCCGAGTTCGTATAGTCGGTTACTCAACGACACGACGTGTGACTCCTGCACGAGGTGTATACAATGAATATTCTCGAAGGAAGCTTGGATTTAAACTCCTTTGAGGTTCATGTTGTTCATGTTTTTTAAACTGCAACAGTTTGGTTTTACTTGTACTTGAGGCTTCATTAGTCCGGTTGTTCGATGCCGCGACATCTGATTCATGTTATCAGTCGCTCACGACATTCAACCCTTGCACCTGGTGTATATGATTCATTCTCTCTGGAGAAGTTGAGTCATAATAGTACTTCAAGGTTCATGTAGTTGGTTCCTCAACGGCAAGACATATAAAACTGGCACCAGGTGCACATAATACATATTCTTTGAAGAATTTCAGTTTTACTAGTACTTAGGCCAGGGCGCCAGGTCTTTCTTGTACCAGTTCTCTACAGACAAATTCTCAAAATTTCTCAGTAAAACATCACGATCATTCTTGAATCAAAACATCAACACAATTTTGAACCAAAAATTTCGATCTTTCTTTTATTAAAACATCAGAACAATTATCTAACGGTACTAAATATCTTTTTTGGATCAAAACCGTACTCTAACGAAATAGCCTGAAACCCCGAAATTCCCAACAAATCATATCCAAATGGACTAACAATAATCTCGGAAGTGATGATGATGGTCTCCATGCATCTAGCCTTCCACTAGGTGCCCAAAATGATATTCTACAGGAAGTTCCTACTAATTGACATTCAAAGCAGCCAATATAAACCTCGGAAGTGATGGCGATGATCCCCATGCAGCTGGCTTTGCACTAGGTGCACCAAATGATATTCTGCAGTAAGTTCCCAACAAATGATATTCGATGTGATCAACAATAACCTCGAAAGTGATGACGATGGTCCCTATGCAGCTGACTTTACCCTGGGTGCCCAAAATGATATTCTACAGTGAGTTTCCTACAAATAATACCCAAAGTACCCAACAATAACCTCAGAAATGATGACGATGATCCCCATCCATCTGGCTTTGCACAAGGTGCCCAAAATGATATACCACACTCAGTTTCTCCTAAATCATATTCATAGCCGCCAATATATAAACCATGAAAGTTATGGCAATGGTCTCCATGCATTTGGCTTTGAAATAGGTGCCCAAGATGATATTCTAGAGGGAGTTCCCTACAAATTATATCAAACTAACCAACAATAACCTCGAAAGTGATGACGATGGTCCCCATGAATCTGGATTTGCACTAGGTGCCCAAAATGATATGCTACAGGAAGTTCCAACTGATTGACATTCATAGCCGCAAATATCAACACTGAAAGTGATTGCGATGTTCCCCATTTACCTGGCTTTGCAGTAGGTGCTCAACATGATATTCTAAAGGAAGTTTCCTCTAAATTATATTCAAAGTGACCAACTAGAACCTCGAAAGTGATGAAGATGGTCCCTATGCATCTGGCTTTGCAGTCGGTGCCCAAAATTATATGCTACAGGAAGTTCCGATTAATTGATATTCATAGCTGCCAATATTAACCTCGAAAAAGATTGCAATTTTTCCCATTCCACCTGGCTTTGCAGTAGGTGCCCAAAATGATATTAAATAGGGATTTTCCTACAAGTTATATCCAAGGTCACAAACAATAACGTCGGAAGTGATGACGATGGTCTCCATGCATCTGGCTTTTCATTAGGTGACCAAAATGATATTCTACAGTAAGTTTTCTGATAAATCTTATTTCTAAGCGCCAACATATTAACCTCGAAAGTGATGGCAATGGTCTTCGTGCATCTGGCTTTGCAATAAATGCCCGAAATTATATTCTACAGTAAGTTTTCCACAATTTATATCCAAAGTAACCAACAGTAACCTTACAAGTGATGCCCGTGGTACACATGCCTCTGGCTTTGCACTAGGTGCCCAAAATGAAACTCTACAAAAGTTTCCTAAGAATTGAAAATGATAGCCGCCAATATTAACCTCAAGAGTGATGGTGATGGTCCCCGTGCATCTCGCTATGCAAAAGGTGCCCATGATTATATTCCAAAGGTATTTCCATACGAATTATATCCAAAGTGACCAAGAATAACCTCGAAAGTGATGCCGATGGTCCGTATGCATCTGGCTTTACACTAGGTGCCCAAAATTATATTTCACACTAAGTTTCCTACTTAATCTCATTCATAGCCACCAAAATATTAACCTCGAAAGTTAAGGCAATGGTCTCCGTGCATCTGGCTTTGCAATAGGTGCCCAAAATTATATTCTGAAGGAAGTTCTCAACAAATTATATCCAAAGTGACAAACAATAACCTCAAAAGTGATGACGATGGTCAACCATGTATCTGACTTTGTACTAGGGGCCCAAAATGATATTCCAAAGTACGTTTCCTACTAAACATATTCTTAGCCGCCAACATATTAACCTTGAAAGTTATGGCAAAGGTCTCGGTGCATCTGATTTTGCAATAGTTGCCCAAAATCATATTCCACACCAAGCTTCATAATAAATCTTATTCATAGCCGCCAATATACTAACTTCGACAGTTATGGCAATGGTCTCCGTGCATCTGTCTTTGCAACAGGCGCTAAAATGATATTCTAAAGGTAGTTCCGTACCAATTATATCTAAAGTGACCAACAATAACCTCGAAAGTGATGACGATGGTCTCCATGTATCTGACTGTGTACTAGGTGCCCAAAATGATATTCCACACTAAGTTTAGTACTAAATATTATTCAAAGCCACCAAAATATTAACCTAGAAAGTTATGGCAATGGGCTCCGTGCATCTGGCTTTGAAATAGGTGCTCAAAATGATATTCTGAAAGAAGTTCCCTACAAATTATATCCAAAGCGACCAACAATAACTTCGAAAGTGATGACGATGGTCTCCATGAATCTATCTTTGTACTAGGTGCCCAAAATGATATTCCACAGTAAGTTTCCTACTAAATCATATTCTTCGCCGCCAACATATTAGGCTGGAAAGTTATGGCAATGGTCTCGGTGCATCTGACTTTGCAATAGGTGCCCAAAATCATATTCCACACCAAGCTCCATACTAAATCTTATTCAAAGCCGCCAAAAATAACCTCGAAAGCGATGGCAATGGTCCCCGTGCATCTGGCTTTGCAAAAAGGGCCCAAAATCATATTCTAAAGGAAGTTCCGTACGAAGTATATCCAAAGTGACCAACAATAACCTCGAAAGTGATGACGATGGTCCCCATGCATCTGTCCTTGTACTAGGTACCCAAAATGATATTCTACAGTAAGTTCCTACTAATTGATATTCATGGCCGCCAATATCAACCCCGAAAGTGATTGCAATGGTCTCCATTCATCTGGCTTTCCACGAGGTGCCCTGGATGATGTTCCAAACTAAGTTAGTTGATTGGATGATTCAATGTGTCCCCTGAGGGTATACATTTTCCTCGAACCTCTCCACCATTCTTTACACACCCTACCACTACCTTTGTAGTAAGTAAGGGGGACCTACAGCTTAAGGTGGGTTCCGAACCACCAAGAACCCCAGCCCCAAGTACTTTGAGTAACCTTTGTCTTAAGAGGTACCGGCACCACGACTTTCCGGAGATGAATACTCCCCTGCTAGGCAAATGTTCAACGCGTGAGCCGCCGAAGCTCTTCCAGAGTGCAACGCGGGAATCGAACCCACAACCAGCCGGCGCGTGGGTCCAAAGCGCATGCCTTAGCCCCCACGACCAACTGGCCACTATAAAAGACAATATCTTTCATGTCAATATTTATGCAGTGTGATTTTTATTAATGGAAACGAAAATCTGTGCAAAACCAGAGAAATAAATTGATGCTTCCATTCCATGATCGTTGAAAACGGATACATTTCGCAAATGTTGACGAAATCGTAGCTTCTGATTTTTGGATTTGCAGATCTATTTTTTGGAGAGATTACCCTAGGTGAAATAAATTTGTTTCCAGATGCTTATCAACATACTCACGGAATCTCATATTTTCATATATTGCCTAACGGTATCCATTGCGTATCAATATATTACCGCTTCGAGGTTGAATCATAACAAATATGTTTCTAGGTTATAACTGGCTGTACAGCGAGCTTTGCGGAAGCCGCCTCCACCTGTTTTCTGAAACTTTATCTTGGTCTTTATGAACAGCTCCTTCATTCTCTTCATCAACCCTGTATAAACTTCCTCTCTTGCATAGACTTTCCATAGCTCTTGGACTTCCATATCACTACCCCATTCACGGAGTCAGGAGCTGCTTTGAAATCCACAAACAGTGCAACTAGTTTTTCTTCCTTCTGACCCAAGTTTCCATTGACCACAGAATCAGGAACATGTGTGTTGTCTGTGGCCCCTATATCTTCTCTGTCCCTATTTAGCACTTTTCATTTCCTTTCATTCCCTACTGCTTGTCTGACCTCTTTCTATCACCTACCTTTTTTCTTTGTCTTCTTCTTTGACATTTATACTTATTTCCCTCCTGTTTACTTCCCTTCCTCCATTTTTCCTCTCCTACATTTCTTTGTACTCTACTCCATTCTATCTCTACTTTTTCTCAATTCATCGCTCAACTTACCTCTTCTGCCCTTTTAATCGTACTTTTTCCCTTACCTATTCAATCATACTTATATTTTCCTCCAGCAACGTGTCTCCTCCTTGCTCTCCTGGACTTTCGACCTCCTTGCTCTCCATTTTTCCTTCGGATTACTCCAACTTTTTTTCCTTCAGCTACCCGTTTCTTTTCTCCAAGTCAGGTCCCTTATTATCTCTTCTGCTACAACGTAATCTATTACGGTCTCTTCTCTGCTGGTGCACGTCGTTTCTACCTCATGATTCCCTTAGTATTGCAATTACAAATGGATCAGCATTCCTCCCTTCATAGATTCAAAAGTGTTCGCCCCCTGAAATTCCGGTCTGGGAGATCTTTTCTCCTGGTACCAAAGCGAATTCCCCATTCTCTCTCTGGCCATTTCCACATCACTCTTCAACCTTCTTACTCATCATTTCTCCTGCACACAATTACAAAAGTAACCATCTCCTTTTATACCTCTACTCTTGTCACCGCGAATCTTAAACTATTTCTCTCTTTTTCTCCTTCTCCTCTACATCGCGACTTCCAGTTTCCCTCTTCCAAGTAAAACCCTGCAACTGTTCTCACTTTTCCATATCTCTCTATCTTCCTTTTCTATCTTGTTAATTCACTTTTAGCACTACACTTTTTCCTTATTCCTGATCTGTGCTGTCGTGCCCACCCATAATCTGTCTCCACCTATCCAGACATTACTCCCGTTTCTCCTCTTTCTCCAAGCTCTCAATTCGATTATCCTCTTCTTCCTCCTTCCTATCTATGTGCAGTCCCTCTTTATTTTTTCTCTTTTCTTTCAATGCCTTTTTACCCATAATTTACCTCTTCTCAGCCAAACTTGCTGCTTTCACCACAAGCATACCTTTAGCAAGCTGATCTCCTCCCCTTCAACTTTCTGACCCTTAACCTGCTTACTCTCAATCAAATCTAGTTTCTTTCATACCTCTTCTTTCTCTGCCTTGCACATATCCCCCTATTTCTCCCACTCCCTGTTGGTTTTCACAACTACTTTTTCTACTTCCTACCCTTGTTTTTTCGCTTCTCCTCCCGATTTTTTTACTCTGTCTTGGACTCAACCTAGTCCTCTGACCCTTCCCCTTTCATTACTCTAATAAGCGCATCTATCTCTATAAGCACCTTCTCCGTTAATTGATCTGTACCATCTGAGGAGTAAATGTTTCGTGCCTGCGGATTTTTACCTTGGTCTTCTGTTTAGTCTCTCTAAAACTAAAATAGCCATGCTGATGTGATGAATCTGAGCGTTCACGATCGCTGGAGTAGCTCACAGTCACGGCATTCACGCATGTGTACGTATCGAGAGAGAAGTTTTGAGTGCTCTCCCAAATGACAATGTTTCAACGCTTGTACTGAATAAATTTATAATGATGGAATTTTTTCAACTTTACCACCTTAAAGAGCAAGTTCGAATTTACGTAGAACATTATAAATTAGATAACCGATTTCGGACCCTTAGGGGCCTTTCTTCAGATCGCGTCACACACATTTATATACACACATGTATGTGTATA
>WSXT02133613.1:0-10642 GCA_011762715.2 Neuroterus valhalla
CTAACTCGTGTGGTGCTTCCCCTCGCTTCGCTCGGGAAAGCAACTCCACACTCGTCAGTAATCTGCGCCACTCGCCACTCGCCATGTAATATACTAATTATCGTTGATAACCAAGGACAACTAGACCGATTCGTATTACGTCGGGTGATTTTCAAGGGTACTCCTTCAGTGCATTTTAGTTCTGTTCGGCGACGGGTCCATTAGGCAAAACCCTGAATAGCATGTCTCATGGATTCAGAATGCATGATGATGAGGATGGTCATATACTAACCCATGACACCCGCATGGAGTTTGAAATAGATAAATGCATGACAGTGCATTATAATTGAGGAGAATTTGAAACCGAAGAATTGGAGAACTAGCAAGACTCAGATTGGTTCTCAATAGTTCTCTAAACTATTCCAACAAAATCTAGGTTATCAACACCTATGCTATTCCTGTTCCTGTTCCTTTTAAGCTCATTGAATGGTCAAACATCTACCTAGATAGGATAAACAGAACTACTCGTTTTGAAATGACTAAGCACCGGATTCATAACAGTGATTTTGTGATTGAAAGGATAGTTTTGACACGAGATGTAGGGCGTCCTGTTTCCAGGAAAGGAAGGATTCGTGAAAGTGATCCAGGACAGGGTTTTTGGCACCAGAAATTATTGCAAGCATGTTCTACATCAAGAAGTGGTTGACAGGTACCGATTGTGTGGGAATACGAAGGAATCTATCGAGCACATTATTGATGGTCGTCGCGTAATGACTCAGAGAGAGTACACGCACAAGCATAATGATGTAGCGGGCATCTAGAAACCAAGGACTCTTGACAGAGTGGATGCGTTTCTACAGAAAGATTCCTATTTGTGTTTTGGAGAACGAAGATTACATCTTATATTGGGATATTTCTATCCAGACAGATCATTATATCCGAGCCAATCGATCAGACATCGTGGTTCACGAAAAAGGTAGCGGGAAAGTTTCTATCATCGTTATTGCTTGTCCCTTCAGCCGGAATTTGCAGGCATCCTATATGACCAAGATCCATCAGTATAGTAAGCTGAGGCATGGAGTAAAGACGATAGGGAACAATATGAAACGTGTATCCATTCATCCCACCGTTATATCGGCTACAAACAATGTACACGAAAGATGCACTGAACATCTCAAACGTCTAAGAGTCAGGAAGGTACTGGCAGCAGCTCAAAAAGCGGTTTTATTAAACACTTGTCGCATTGTAAGGGATTTCCTCGACCATCCGGAAATTTGCGACTAAAACCTTCTGGAATGGCACTTCGTAGCTCTTAAACAGCATCCAGAGGTGAGACGCAAGTTGCCTTCAGCAAACTCTGATGTGTAATGACAACATCATTACATGCCGAACTTCGAAACACAACAATTACTTGATATTGTGCCCGACAGAAGATCTGCACAACAAGTATCGATCTTTGTTTTTGGATTCTTAACATCTTGACTTCATCAAGCACTTGACTGCACTTTTTGTAGAAAACTCTTTTTTGTATGTTGAGACTTCGTGTATTTCGATAAAAATTTGAATATTTCTTGGGAAAATCACACTGTTCAGATGAAAATTTATGTATGTTGTTCACATTTCGTTGTTGCTCTTCCTTGGACATGGCTGATCTCTTCTGGTTGAATATTTATCCAGTTTGTTTATATTTCATGCATTTTTTGTCAACTCCCATTCTTGGCAAACGGATAATCTTCTCAGTTCAAAGTAAATCCTTTTGGTTAAAAGTGCAACTTCTTGGTTCGAAATTAATTTTTTCTCTCGGAGGATCAAACTATTCGGTTGGAAAAATATTTTATGCTCGAGAATAAAACAATAAGGTAGAATAGTATCATTTGCATCAATAAGTAATTATGATTTATTATAGAATTTCAATGTGTCCGCTTCGACACATAGAATCGTTTGCGGGTTCTTGTTTGGAAGCCGAACTTAACTTTAACTAAAAATAATTAAACTCTATCATACCTGGCTTAGTAACCGACGGCAGTAGCTGCGTGGTAACTCCCGACTTGGGCGGGATCTCGAATGTCAAGCATGTATGGGCGCGGTTAGCGCTCGGGTGGGTGACTGTTCGGGATTCTCGCTTAGTCATGTTTTCACCATGTTTAATTACTGTCGGGCGGGAGATTTGACGCCAAAGATCGGTGTAGGCATTCGATGCTTCCGAATGCCTACATCTTAAGTCGTCTGTCGATAATCGACCGCGCTCAAGAGTTCTGTTTTTTCTTAGTTCTCCTCTTCTCTGACCAAATGTTCAGGCGAATACGAGCGTTCTGAATTAAAAATCCAGCTGCAGACGGTAGGGGTTTCAGTGATTGAAAATTCCGCAGGATTGAGTAAGTAAGGCATTGCTTGGAGGCTTATTATGAGTTGGGGTTATTGGGGATTTCGAGAAGGGATTTGAGATGAAGGGTTAAATATCTGACGATCTCCTGTGGGAGGGGGGAATATAGATATGTAAAAACCCGAAAAAGGTATACATGGAGTGATAAATCTAATCTAATCATACCTAGATTAGAAGAATACTGAGATTCAGTTCACCCATGTATATGTATAAAGTTCCAATGTAATTTTTTACACATCACATAATTTATCGTATATACATTATCACGGAAATCGTATGTTGGCGAAAACCCCTTGCAGTTTCGAAACCAATATTTCATATGTTCATAGCGCGTGCTGAGCATATTAGAATTTCGCCTTTCTGAGGAAGGAAATATAGCGGAGAGCTTCGTTATAATATAAGTGTTCGGTCCAACGACATCATATATTCCAGATAAGGCACGATAATTGAACGATAATGATATACCAAGCTTGATTTATCGCAAGCAATTTTTCAAATATTATGAAGGAGTTGTATTCGGAAAAGTACATGCCAGGAAAGACAAACGATACAACGATGAAAAAAAATTGATTACAATTTTCAGGTTTTCGTATTTTATTACGTAAATTCAATTTTCTTGATTGGTGCGAAATTAGAAAATTTCGAGAATGAATTTCATCCAGTTTTTCTCTCTGCTTAATAATTTCAATCCATTTAATAAATTATAAATGGGGGAGAAGAGCGTTGAAACGGCAGGGATTATAGAGGTATCTCACTTATGTCGGTGGGTTGAAAAATCTATGCAGGAGAGCTCAGGAACTGGTTAGAAAATTAGTTGGACGAGTAAGATAGTTTTTCATACAACCAGACAGGCTCTAGGGAAGGAATGGGAACAACCGATTACATTTATGTTTTGAACTTTCTAGTAAGGAGGAATCCGGAGCGAAAGAGAGGGAAACTGATGGCCTTGTTTGTGTATTTCAAAGCAGCGTTCTACTCAGTCAACAGAAGGGTTTCTTGAAAAGCTGTGGAAAGAAGGGGAGTTGATAAGGAGCTAATTAAAAGAGTTGAAGGAATATTTGTGAAGGCAAGGTTTGGAGTCCGTTATTTTTCAGTTTGATGTTCCTACACTTGAAAGAGAAAATGGAAGAGGAGGTACTATCTTGGGTAGCGGTAAGCTCTACTCTTTAGCATATAAGGTTGATTTTTTACTATTGGTTGAAGACGGGAGAGGGTTGAATTTATTGTTAAGCGGTTTCGGAGATTACGTAAGGGGAAACGATCCAACAGTAAATGTGGATGAGACAAGTTTAGAGGGTAAGTGGTTGAACTAGTGGAGCAATCCTGTTACACTTACCGCCTAGACAAGTGCCAGTATCGGGGGTTGTGGTCCTAACGCTAGAAGCAATAAGAAATCCAGTTCGAACCATATTTGAAGCGACGACTGATTAGGCGAAGGTAAATACTTAGGACCGTATGTATAGTCATGCGAGGGTCGGGGGGAGGGACAGAATCACTCAAGCATGAACAGCCGAGAAACTGGCGCTGACTCGAGAGGAACCCGTCCAAGCGGTAAGTGTACTTAGAGTTTTGTTTTCAAGTTGATGATAGCAGCGATTTGCAATTGAAAAAAAGGATAGAGTGTGCGAGTGAGATAATGGGCCAAGTTTGAGAAATAGGTAAGGGAAGGTTTCAGAACGACTGAAGAATGAGAATGCGGATGTTTGATGTGCTAGTAGTCAGTCTTCTGCTATGAAGTTAAGATTTAGAGGTTAAAGGAGCGTTATATAGTAAAAGTCTTCACGAAAGATTCTTGAGGTGAGTCATGAGGGTTAGTTGGATATATGCCGGGGAAGAAGTAGGGAAAGAGAACATGTTCGTTCGGCAGTTGAAGGGAGCATGGAAGTTTGTAAGGAGCTGAAGAGAGGAGAAGCATGCGAAATCGTGCAAGCATGCCTGAGTGAGAATAGGTTTGGAGAGAGGAGAGGCGATACAGGAGGTTCAAAATGGAAGGATGAGAGACGGCGAATGAGAAAAGCATGTGGTATTTGAGAAGGGAGTATAGAATGGCTGGAGATAGAATTGGAGATGGTTATTAGACAGGGAGGGGGGAAATAGAGGGGAATGATAAAATGAAAGTATAACAAGTGGTATAAGATGGTCAAATGAATGGTGAAACCAGAGTATCCGACAAAGTTGAAAAAATAGAGTAACTGGAAGAGGGTCGTGGCTTAGAATCTGTGTGGGAGTACAAGCATGTCGATGCTGGGTGGACGAACAGGAGGATCCTCGCGCGGCATATCAAATATACATGCAATAATCATGAGTTTACCAAAGTAAGCACACTTGACACGGAACTCGATAACCTCCCAAACGTTTCACTCTGTTCCAAACATGCCATGAAGGAAGTGTGTTTGATAAAAGGGTATGGAAGGAAAGACAGGTAAAGGAGGAGGTAGATTTACCACAAAACCAGAAAAGGTTTATGGAAAAGAAAGGGACCACAGACAAAATTCATCCGGTCAATTTTCTAATGAATAGGAATTTAAATTAGAAGAAGGGGAAGATAGTTGTACTGCTCGTGGATTTCAAAATAGCATTCAACTCCAGGAACAGAAAAATATAGGAGTAGGGAGAAAAGAGGAAATATGAACAAGAAGGGGACTTAGGCAAGCCCTCTTCTGTTTAATGCTCCATTCGCACACTTGGTCGGAAGGATGGAAAAGGAGAGAAAAGTGGTTACAACATTGAGAACGAGCAATCCTAATTCAATAGTATACGCAGGCGATGTATTTCTAGTATCGGATGATTAAAGAGCGATGTGTACTAAAAATAAGAGGGAAGAGTAGATTGCGAATGGGAGATCAGTAACAAGGAAGCCGAGTCGTAGAGAAGATTCGCCACCTAGGCTTTTGGGTTTGAAGCAGAAGGAAGAGCAGATAAAGATATTGGAATGGACTTGTAAAGTAATGGGACAAGTATAAGATACAGGAAAGAGAAGGTTCAAGGACGATCAGAGGACGGTAGTATGAATTTGTGATGTGGTAGTGTGATCACTGTGGAGTCATAAAGTAAAAATATAGGGACAGCAAGAGTAGAAGAGGGTGGGAAGTCTGCATGAGAGAGGAAAATAATATTCTGTCAACTCAAAAAATCATAATATTATTGAGAAAAACTTTTTGATTTGTGGCAGAATGGATAAATTTGTAACTAACGAACTGCATTCTGAACCAAAACGATGAATTTATAACATAAAAGGTGAATTCCCAATATAAAATACGAATCTTCGACCAAACAGCTAACTTGTGAACTGAAGAAGAGAATTGTCAATCCAAATGATGGATCAACCAAGAGGATGATTTTTTGAAAAGGCTTTTTGGTTTTCAACCAAATATTTGAATTTGTAACTAAACCGAATGAATTCTTACCATTTCGTATCCTTTCTGCAAGTACCATCGCGTATACTTTGTACGTCGTATTCATCAATATGATCCCACTATAATTGCCCTGCTTCTCCTTACCTCCTTTCTTATACAGTGGCTTTATCGATCCCTTTCTCTACTCCAAACTTCATAACATCCTCATTTGTATCTCTATCTCCTTGTCATTCAACTTCATCCTCCCTTCGTCCCTCGTTCTTCAATTTTCCCCATCTCTCTTTCGTTGTTCTGAACCGTGAAATGACTTTTTGAAAAACTCACTCTACTCCTGACTTCCCATCTTCTCGCTTATCCCCTCCCATGCTTTCTGAACCTATCAATTATCTTCCATACGTCCCTATCAGTCTTAGTGCTTCTCAACTCCTCTTTCAGATCTTTCTGTTTCCCTTACTCTTTCCTTTTACACATCAACCTTAACTCCTTCCTCACTTCTACGTACTCCTCCCTCTTCGCGGTCCCCTCATTCCGTTTTTGTACTTCTTATAGCCCTTCCCTTCGTCTTTTTACATCCCCTATCTCACCACGGTTTCACCATTCCTTTTTTCTTCTTTTATTTCTATTCTTCTGCACACACCCTTTCATCTTCATTTTTAGATCTCCCCATGTCTCCTCCACCGAATGCCCCTTAAGACTTACTTCTGCTAAATGCTCGAGGTATTCCTCTCTAGCCTCTTCCGCCAACATTCCCCTCTCCCCTTCGAAATTTTTTTCCTCCTTGCTTCTTGCCGCCAGTCTCTTAAGATATTCTCTTCCTTATCCATAACCGTATCCCATCCTCGCATTGATATCCCCTTTTCCTCTCCAGTACAACTTTTTCCTCCTTTCTATCACCTATAACATGTTCCACCCTTCCTTTATTCTCTTCCATCCCACCCCTATCGCACACCGTCAAAAACTTGCACTCCTCACCTCCGATCTTCAAAGCCCTCATTTGCACCCTCTGCCCCTCACTAAATCCATAAATCTCTTCTTTAAGGCCCTCCTAGATCCTCATTATAATTGCCCTACTAGCTCTTCCTTCCTTCTTCGATTTGCTGCCTCTTGGAACCTCCACCTAAACACCCTCGGTAGCCATGGTTCTATTCAGCATCACTCCTTGCCCTCTAGCCACATTTCTACCAGTCAAACAACATCAAATTCCTGCTCAAACCTCCAAAAAACCTCATATTTCTTTTTTATTACCGCTTCATTCCGAAAGAGAGCCTTTATTAACCCACCAACCTGCTTTTCCTCTACATCCCTTCTTCCTACGAAATACGTCCCCCTGCACTTTTCTCAGCTCCTCTTTCTCCTCATTCCAAACCACTATTGTCTCCTTCACTTCCATCCCTTCTAGCTCTGTCATTTAGATGTCTTTGAACTTATCTCTCTTTCCACGTCACATCGTGATCGATGTAGACCTTCTTGTCCACAATCCTGATTTAACTTTACATTACCACCAAATTATCTTGACAGTTTCCCAACTTCACCAACGCTACGCCAATCCTCGTTTTCCCTCCTAGCCTTACTTTGATCACCTTGCCCTGAAACATCTTCATGTTTTGAAGCAGCATTTCGTTTTGCTTCCGTTCTTCTCCGCTTCTCAACTTTGTCCCTCTTATCACAATTTTATTTCTAATATCCTCCTTCCCTCTTCTCGCCATTCATAACTCCATCGCCCTTAAACTTTCCCTCCTCATCACCTCTTTCTTGTCATTCCCACGCCCACTGACTTTCTCTTCAATCATATTTTCTATCTTGTCCCAGGTACATTTCTGCTCTCCCTTCACCCTGAAATCTTCTCTCATATCTAACCAGCCCTCTACTTCTATGAATCTCTTGTCTGTCCTTTCCATCTATACCCTAATATCCTCTTCTTTCTGTTTCATCTGATCTTCTTTTTTCTTCCTTACCAACACGACCACTGCCTCTAATCCTCCTACTTTCTCCTTCAGGTCTTCTATCTCTTTTCTCCATTTCTCCCCTCTGACCCTGGTCCCCTCCCTCATTCCTCTCACTTCGTCCCTGAGCCCCTAAATTTCCAATATGTTCAACTCTTTCGCCTTCTTGTCCAGCTACTCTCCCGATTTGTTTGTTGACCTGCGGGTTCTATTAGTTTTCTTGAATGGAGCATCTCTTGCCTTTTCGTTGCCCCGCGCTCGCCCAATCCAGCCTTTTCCTCTTCCTTTGCAGACCACTGGAAACTTAGCCAAGTGGCGAGTTAAATGATTCTATCCCGCCTATCCCGCCTGCGTCACTCTCAGACTCAGCGCTCTCGTCGTCGCCCTCTTCTACCGGTAGCGAAGACTACTATCACTGCGGTGAATGCCTACTGCATGCAACAGATGCCTCTGTACTCCGTTCTCGTACACTCGCCATTCGGCAATATCCCTATAGGTTTTACATTACCCTCATTATCTTTTTTACTCTACTCTCGCAAGCCTTTGCATGCGTTTTTACGGTTACGAATTAAAATTCGAAAATGTATACGATTTTTTTTTCTTTATTAACATAAGGGATATTACATAATTAATGCATCGTGTAACAATTTAGCGTTAGAGAAGGTTTATCGTGAAAAATACTTCGATTCATTTATCAAACTTCAAGGTTAAAAAAATTCAACATTTGAATTCATAATGAGGCACCTTATCCGTCAGTTTTTCGAGTTCCCAATCTTCTATTTCCTTCCTAATCTTTGGAATAAGTCAGGGTAATTCCGATGTGGGTAAGCACCTCTTCTTCTGATATCTCAAATTTTTTGACCAAGAGATCTGCAAAATAAGGTATTTGAAAAATGAAAACAACAAGTAAATATTATGCAAATTTCAGTGGCGTAAATAACACTTCCGCAGGCTCCGCAATGCAGGGGGCGCCAGCAGGTCATAGGCGCCAAATTACGAATGCTCAATATACCGCTTTTACGAGTGGAATGACCAGAAAAAGAAAATTCCCTACATTAGTTCATAATAGATCAAACGAGAGGGCGCTGCAACTCGATTGGAAATCACATTGAGTCGCGCAGCGCACTTTAACTTCACCTCTCATGATCTAATGGCGAGTTTTCCTTATCTGAAAAAAACTTTTCCTTGTATTTAAATTCGAAAGTTGTTCTCCAAAGAATTGATTTCAAAATGAGTCAATCGAAGAAAAAAAAAATCTGCCTGCTTCATGGGTACATTCTTATCGCGCTTGACGACTACTGGTCGACTACTTTAGTTTGGCCAAAACGGTGGAGAAGTTTTGTTGAATAATTTTTTTCACATGCTGTGTAGTTGTTCTAGAAATTCCATTTTTAATTGTTATTTTGTTTATTACGATTGAAACAAAAACTACGCATCTAATCGGAAAAATTATAACGAATTTACAGACATTTTTCGGGTTGACAACTTTTCTACATCAATCTTCTGTGTTAGCATCAATCATTTTCTCAAAAATTCTATTATTTTATTTTTATAGTTATTTTTTCTGAATAAAATGAAAAATACATATCCTGTTAAAGAAGTTGATAACGCATAAAAAGATATTTTCCTGGTAAAGAACTTGCGTCTATTTGATTTTTCCTAATCTAGTGTCTATTTTCCAAAAATTTATTTTTTCCATTTTTTATATACTTTTTTATAAATGGAGCAAAAACTTGTTGTCCCATCAAAAAGTTAATTTTACCAAATTTGTATATCTCTTCAATTTTTTAGAAAACTCGAAAAGTTGTAAAGATCATCCTTGACGGCTCTCAAAAAGACACATTATTTTTCTTCAAACTTTTTTCATATCTTGCGTTGCTTGACTAAAAATTCTCATTTTCGTTTATATTTTTAAATTTTGAAAATGCCACAACTATGACAATTTTGTTTCCATCAATAAAAATTATGAGGATAAATTGTTTCACTTTTCACCGACTACGAGAAACCGTACTAACAATTTTTGAGTTTTGGAAAAAAAATTCCAAAAAATTTTCCAGAATGCTCCCCCTCTTTCACTTTTGATCCAAAACAGCTGGTTAACGAACTTAACTCATATTCTTGGTCCCTCAAAATGGGTGCCAAAGCACGATCGAATATAATAATTCTTTCGAAAGTTATCGAGTTCACAGTTTATTTTGCGTTATTTTTTGTGCGATCGAAATTGGAATTTTCGATTCTTTGAGAAAATTCAAAAAGTTGCGAAATCGGTTTTGCAGGAATTTTAAAAAGAAACATTCTTTCTTCTATACTTTTTTTTCATATCTTCCGTTGTTTAGCTAAAAATTCTCATTTCTGTTCAAATTTTCAAATTTTGAAAATGCCATAACTCTGACAATTTTGTTCCCATCGAAAAGCAGTAGGGTAATAAATCGTTCCACTTATTATTCACTACATGAAGCTGTATTTACAATCATCGAATCTTGAAAAAAATGGTCACAAAAATTTTCAAAATGCTCCCCCTCTTTCACTTTTGATCTGAATCAGCTGGTTAACGAATCTGACCTTCAGTTTTTGACACTGAAAAAGTGTACCAAAGGCCAATCAAAACGATTAGTTTTTTCGAAAGTTATCGTGCTAACATACAGACATACATACATACAGACATACAGACAGGCATAGAGACAGACATACAGACAGACAGACAGCATACAGACAGACAGCAGACAGACAAGCAGTCAGACAGACAGGCAGACAGACAGGCATACAGACTGTATGTGCACGTTCCATGAGCTTTGAAGAGTTCTATCCCTGGTGTTTTTTTCACGATGTATTTGAATCATTGTGCTGAAATGTCAAATAATTCAGATCAACATGTAAAGACAGACAAGAAGAATGTTAGTTTTCAATAAAGCAAGATTGATCCTCAACGAAATAATTGAAATGAAAACTAAAAAAGCTGCCCGCTGCGCGGGCACATTCTC
>WSXT02133624.1:0-10642 GCA_011762715.2 Neuroterus valhalla
TCTATATAAAACTGTAGGGAGGTACAAAGGCCGAGCGCGTAGCGCAAGGTAAATTCATAACCGAGCGCGGAGCGCGAAGTAAGATTACCATCGAGCGCGAAGCGCGAGATCCGAAAGTCGTGCGCCCTTGGCGCGCTCAAACTTGCGAGCAAAGCGAGCCACGCGCGGAGCGCGTGATCAGAATGTGCCTGCGCAGCGGGCAGATTTTCTTTTTAGTTGTAAATTCATCTTCTTCTTACATGCTAAAGGCGGACCACGACTTTTGAATATACGTACTAACTATAAGGGTATACGGCCAATATTATTTCCCAAAAGGTCGGTTTCGGCGCTTGACGTAACAAGTCAAAATGGTTTTAATATTTTGCGAAAACTTTAATTGATTCTACCATAGACAGAAGCAGAATCATGAAAATTGCTAAAAATTAAAAATGAGCTTTTTTAACAGATTTTCATGGATCATTCTACCTCGTTTTCTTTCGAACATGTCATGAAGTAGGTCCATTTCTTTAATCTCTAGTTTCGTAATTTGTTCTCTCAAAGGGTTCACTATAAAGACTAAACTCGCAATATGAGTATGATAAATTAAATTAGTTATTGACTTGGAATAATTCTATTGAATCATTTTCTGCTCCCTCCACTTCCAATTTGAAATGATTTGAAATATTTTATTAAAAATAATGTAGAATCCGATTTTACCTCCAGATGCAGGAAAATCGGCTTACCGATATGAAAATCGATGCATTGGTTTGAATTTCACTCACGAGAGAGCTGCATCTCACGGTCTTGTGGAATTATCAACTGAACACTGGAGATACACTTCTCAGAGAATGATTTCTGTCTTGCCGACTATAAAATCGTTATACTAACAATACTTTGATCTCCAAATTATATTTTTTAAATAGAAAACAAAAGAACCATCAGAATAATAGGTAATAACTTCTTCCGATAGATCGACACTCATCTTTCAGGGTTCAATATCTCTTTTCTTTGTTTTTCCTTACGAATTAATTTCTAAAGGGATAAAAATTCCATATCTCTATTAATATAATTGAAATAATATGAAGCAGAACCTTCAAAGGTTTTTTTTTTTGAAATACTCTACTTTACAAAAAAATCGCGTCCTATTACGACAGTTCGCAAGTGTTGTCTTCATTGTTTATGCTCGGTAGGAAATCAGGACACAGTGTTGAATCACTATCAGTCAGTCAACAACGATTCTTCGATAGGAGCGTATCAAAAAAATTGAAATAATAAATTTAAATGTTAGTCTCGATACTGGCATTTGAAAGCGGATTTGGAAAAATTTATACCACAAATGATCAAGGAAAAAATAATAATGTGAAAAAATTCTAATTAATGTGTAATACATAAATTAATTATGAATCATATGCAGATTTCTTTTCAAACTTTTAGTACAATTCTAATACAATCTCTTATATGGAGTTTATAACGTGTTTATAACCTATTTGATAATTATATATTTGTCTGCTTTTATTTTCTAAAGAGAAAGAAAGGCGTTGTCTTACCTTGAGCAAGAATATTAAGGCATAACAATGATAATAAATAATTATTATAATCTCACCGGACAGAGGTAGTTTGCCAACTAATTGTATTGAACAATAAATAATGAGAGTTGAATTGATGCATTGAATTTAAACCGGATCAGTTTATGTATTAAAATATGGACCTTGACAAGTTTTTTTGATCGGCACATTCGGATTCTAAATCAATCATTTTTTGGACAGCTTAAGGTTCCAGAATGACCAGAGTCCACCAACATATACCTTTCTTTTTACTTTGATTGTTCAGTTCAGAAGGAAATAGATCTATTTGTTTTCAGGCGCTTCAACAATATTTCAATTAACGTCTTCAACCCAACGTTTTTGAATTTTAAATATATTCAAATTAGTCATAGTCCAATTTTCACGTCTAAAATTCTAGGTTAGAGGCGTCCAACGCGTGAGCGACGGTATAAATAACTGTCACTCGTCAATCTCCTCTCTTACCACCTTGAATGCGTTTATGCAGTGAGCGCGATGTGGAAAGAAGAAACGAGAAGAGAATTCTCGGAGAAGCGCTGGGGAAGCAGAAGAGAGAAGCGCGCCAGCCTTGCGTTGGACACCCCTGTTCTAGGTGTGGAAAAGATGTTAAGTTGAGACAAACAAAAAATTGCTTTAGGAGCAACTAAATATTTTCTGTTCTAAGAACATTTTGGTTCTCCCCACAAACCTTTTTTGACCTACCAAAAGTTTTGTAGGATGAACTAATACTTAGTTGCTCATTAAGGTGGTCCAAACATTTTTTTTCGGAATTTTTTTATGCGGAACTCCGAGAAGTTTGTTCGAATCCACAAAAAATTAAAGCATTTTTTTTGTTTGAAAAAAAAAATATCTAGAGGTGGCGCAAGCCCCATGAAGTTTAACACGTATTTCCCATGAGAGAAAAAACGTTTTTGTACATTTCATTCAGAATTCTCAATATTGGGTGAAACAAGATCGAAATTCACCGTTTCTTTCAACAGCCAGTCACAAGATACAAATAAAATATTACTTTTCAAATATCATCCCCATAGGACTGTTTTATAGGGTCCCAAAACACCCCGTTAGGTAGAGAAATGGGGTTTTCCGAGTTTTTGTCGCTAATTATGATTTTTTTGTGGTTTTTTTAACTCAGATTGTTTCAGATGCATGGGATAATACTGTACACTGATGATTAGATGTTTATTCGAATTGTTTAGAAAATTTATTATTGTTTTTAACAACTTTCTCTCAGAAAAGGGTTAGAAAGTCAAGGTTTTTTCTGAATTTTTCAACTTATGTTCAACGTTTTGTTTGAAGCGGAGTAATAATCAATTAGAATTGACAAAAATTATTGTTCAAACAATTAGTTATTACTTATTACAATATTCCGTCTAATTTTCAATTAGAGTTGGTAATTATTCAATGTGACTTAGCAAAAATAATTATTTAAACAATTTATTATCATTGCTGATAATATTTCCTTTGCCAACGATAGAAACTTGCATTTTTTTCTGAATTTTTCAACTTTTTTATCTTTTTTTACTTAAAGTGAGTTAATATTCAATTTATTTCAACAAAAATATTTGTTGAAACAAATTATTATCTATTATGGCTTCCTTCTCTTAGACTAGTACTAAAAAGTTGCGGTTTTTTCTAAAATCTTAAGCTTTTTGTCCACTCCCCACTTAGTAAGATAATATTTAATGCAAATTAACAAACATGCTTATTCAAACAATTTATTATTGTTTATAACCATTTTCTCTTAGATAAGTGATAGAAAGTTGTGCTTTTTTCTGATATGTTTAACTTTGCACTGAATGGAATATGAATGAAATTCAGTTAGATTGAACTGATATAATTGTTGGTTATATTAGATTGTTTATTATTTGAAATAAAATTTTTTTTTTACATCAACCATCATATTTTCAATTAAAAATTTATATTTTTGGGTCGAAAATTCTACTTTTCAGTTGAAAGTTGAACTACTTTCTTGAAAATTCAATTTTTGCGTTAAAGATCCATAATTTTGGTAGAAAATTTCGAAATTCAAATTTCACTGAATCAATTCAGCTCCTTTGTTTTAATTAATTTTTTTTAACATCGGGAAAAGAACAGAAATAATTTTCTCAAAACAATACAATACTATCTGAAATATGATTCTCTCTAATGTTTAATCAATATTTGTTTACAACTAATAAGGTTAAGCAAAGTTGAAGAAAAGATGACCATAAACAATAATAATTCGTTCAAACAATTATTTTTGTGAAATTAAATTGAATATTAACTCACATCAAGTAAAAAGTGGGCAAAGAGTTAAAAATTTCAGAAAAAACCTCGAGTTTCTATCTATAAGTAAAGAAAATATTATAATGCAATGATGATAAATGTTTTAAACAATAATTTTTACATGAATCAATGATTACTTTAATCTAATTGAAAAGTGATAAAATGTTCAAAATTTCAGTAAAAAACAGCAACTTCGTAGCATTATTCTAAGAGAATTTGTTATAATTAATAACAAATTGTTCAAACAATTTAGTTTTTCAACTTCAATTGATTATTACCTCGCTTTTACTGAGACGTTGGAAATGAGTTAAAAATTTCAACAAAAAAAACCTTGACTTTTTTGACAGAAAAACCCTTTTCTAAGAGAAAGTTGCTAAAAACAATTATAAATTGTTTAAACAATCCAAATAAACATCTAATTATCAAGATAAAGTAGTATTTCATGTATTTGGAACAATATTCGTTGAAAAAACCGCAAAAAATCGTAATTAGCGCCAAAAACTCAAAAAACCCATCTTTTCACTTATGGGGGTTTTGTTGAGACCCTATAAAACATACTTATGGGGATGACATTCAAAAAGCAATATTTTTTTTGTGACTGATTGTGAAGAGAAATGGTGAATTCCGAACTCGATTCACCTTATATTGAGAATTCTGAATGAAATTTACGAGAACGTCTTTTTTTATCACGAGAAATTACTTGTTAAAAAATACTTGTTAAACTTGATGGGGCTTGCGCCATCTCTAATTATTTTTTTTCAAAAAGAAAAAATTCATTTTTCTTTTTTGTGAATTCAAACAAATTCACGGGCGTTTTGCATAAAAATTCGAAAAAAAAATTTCTAATGCGTTTTTGGACCACCCTTTGGCTCATGTATTGATAAAATTGTATTTCTTTCGCAAGGTCTTACTCAAAAATCACGTAGTCTGTTTGAATATAATAAAAAGACTTAAAAAATTGTTGGCCTCGATCGAAAGAGCGCTTGGTCTTTGTAGTTAGACATTTCCTCTTGTTTTTCAGAACCGTATATTGTCTTTTACGTTTTGTAACAGCGAAAGTAAGGAAAGCTGTTATGACACATTTTATTATCACATTCTTATATTTACAGAAACAGCCTGTTCTAAATATGCTTTTCGTTATGATAATTTATTATTTATGCTCTATTAAGAACAATATATGAAAGCAGAAGAATATTTTCATTGTTTAACCAAATTTTGATTCTTCGAACAAAACCTCAATCAAATCGGCGACATTTTTGTAGAGAAAACCCAAAACATCGGTTTTACATCAACCTAACGTTCACTTAACGAGAAAAATTTTTTGCATGCAGAGTATTGTATAATAGGGTCAAGGACGCTAAATCGAATATACACGAAATTCCGATATTAGATCAACAGGATTCCCGTAACAATGTTTCACAATTATCGCAAGTTTCGATGATAAAAATTGTTTGCACATGAATAGCATTACTCGTGGAATTGCGAAAGACTTCACGATGACAAAAGAGTTACCAACGAACAATCCGGATATTATTTGCATGAATGCTGACAAGGGTAATATTACTGTTTGTATGAGGAAGTCAGATTATATCAGAGAGATGGAGGAATTGCTTTCTAATGATGAAAGTTTTGATATCCTAGACGAGAATCCGTTGCAACAATCAAAAAGGAACACTTTCAAAATTCTTGAAAATTGGAGTAAAAGAGGACTTCTATGAAAGGATATAAGATGGATACATATAAATACTCAAGATTTGGTTCTTGCCAGAAGTTATGATTTGAGAAAGAATTATAAGAAGAACTATCCATTGGGATTGGTTATTTATATTATCAGCACTCCGAACCAGGAAATTTTAATTTAAAAAATAGTTCCGGATGGCTTCGTGATGATTTTATTAGATATCGTTGCAATGTGTCCGAATATACCTCGGAAATTTGTTGGAGAAGGAATTATCAAAAAATTTAATTCTGATTTGCCTCTTTGCGAACAGTTATTGATGCTTTCAACAGCTTTCATCCAAAACTTCAATCCACTTACACGTAAAACTCCATATTGCTGTGACAGCGCTACACAGGGGCGCACAGAAGCTAAAGGGGGCCCGGGGCAGAATATTGTAATATTGTGGGGCCCCTATTTTCAAATTCGCATATTGATGGCTAAATGGCTTCAGCGGGGCCCGGGGCAAATCGACCCACTTGCCCCTCCCTCTGTGCGCCTCTAACGCTACAAAATAATTAATTTTCTAAATCCCGAGTGAGGTATATGTATCACTATTACAACGATAGCAGAAAGCTAATGTAGCAAAACTCAGAAAGAAGCCCTCGTAGCGATACAGTTCCGCTCTAGTAGCAGAATACGTATCTCTGCGGCAGCCATGTATGTATGTATGTATGCATATCTGCCTGCATGTCTGTCTGTGCGTCTGTCTGTCTATATGTCTGTCTGTCTGTTTGTCTGTCCGTCTGTCTGTCTGTTAGCACGATGACTTTCGAAAAAAATTGATTTGATTAGCTTTTAGTACACTCTCCAGTGTCAGAAACTGAAATTCAAGTTCGTTAGCCAGCTTTTTTGTAAGGAAATTTAAAAAGTTAAAGAATTTTGAAAATTTTTGAGACCATTTTTTCCAAGACTCGATAATTGTAATTACAGCTTTCTGTTGTGAGTAATAAGTGGAATAATTTATCTCTATGATATTTTTTGATGGAAACAAAATTGGCAGGGTTAGGCCATTTTCAAAATTCAAAAATATGAACATAAACGAGAATTTTCAGTCAAAAAACGGAAGATATGAAAAAAAGATATGAGAAAAAAATTTGATTTTTGGGAACCCTGCAAGAAGGTCTTCACAACTTTTCGAATTTTCTCAAATAATCGAAAAAATAAATTTTTGTCGCACGAAAAATGATGAAAAATATAAAGTTTCATTTTTTGGTCAAACTGTGCAAGATACGGGAAAATATAAATGAACCAAATTATGCAAAATAAAATCCTTAAATTTTCTAAAACTTACTTTTTGATAGGACAAGGAATTCTTGCCTAAATAAAAAATAGCATATTGAGCAGGAAAATTGGAAACTTTTATCGAGTGCGCAGCACGAGACACGCTACGAGAATGTATTCTGACTGTATTACTTACATAGATTTTGTTATAAAAATGTAGAGAATTAATTTCTAATTGCGAACAAGCACCAAATAAAAATTATAGTGAATAGTTTGAACAATTTTTATGAACGAATTCACTTTTTTGGCATTTATATGCATAGAAAATATGTCTTCTATGCACCTCTTAATAGTCCAGTCAAATTAGACTTTTTTCCAGAAAAAATTGATAAAGTTTTGATATCTATCATGTGTGGTTCCTTATGACATCAGAATCAAATATCAAAAGAGTTTTCCTCTGGACAGTTGACGAAACCACCCTTAAATCTAACAAACGACCCCCGAAAATTGGTTTTTGGCGATTATTTTGAAAAGGATGCATCAAACGATAAAAATAGTTGGGTATAGAAAAATAGTACATGAAATTCCTGACAAAAAGAGTAACATGTATTTTTGTTGCATGTGCCATCCTTTCCGAGTAATCCGCCCTTCAAACACGGGGTGAGTTTGCCCAGTGGGCACCAGGACGTCTTAAAGACGTCTTTAGGACGTACCTCTATGTCTCGAGACTTGGCGTCTTCAAGACATCCTTAGGCTCTTATCATGTCTTTGAAAGGGCCTGAGGACATCCTCAAGACGTCCGCCGAAAGACGTCTAGAGGGAAACCTTAGGACACGTGTGCCCACTGGGTGAGTTCGAAGCCCGCACACGCTTTCTCTTGTACATACCTCGAAATAGGGTGGTTTTTCGGTAATAATGTATAGGACTAAAATTGTGGAGCAAATGATTTTGCATAAATACTGGTCATTAATTTGCTATTATTTGAACCTTTAAAGATTATATCAACATTATTCCGAAAATATAGCAGTGGCTCATTTTATGAAAAACTGATCATATATGTATACATATATGCATAATGTATAAGGTAATCATTGAATAATATTTTACATATCTTTCAGCAATAAAATTGATATTGAAGTAATTATTTCATATTATATATGATTTAGGTATTACTTGTACTAATTGTAGTAGTATATGTGTTTCATGGCGTGTAGAAAACTTAAAGTTTTCACATGGACCTTTTTCTCAAACGAAGGGTCAATTTTCACCTACCATAAACACGTGGCTAAATTTAGAACAGGACAAGGTCCATGTGTTTTAGGCATAGTGTTATCAAGCACGGCTGCGGTCTTGCATGTTGCCATCAGTTAAACGTAAAGCGTCAAAACAGAAACGTACATTGAGGAGCTTGTTTTTTGAAAAGAGTGTGCTGATATGGCACAATTTTTGGTTCCTCTTCTGTACCTCATATGTTGACAGGTCACGCTTACGCAAAGGCGATCCGAGCACATTTGTTAACATAGTGTGCTTTATCGAAATCAATTTTTTCTGAAATCAATCTAGAGGATTCTGAGGCTTAGCATTGTCGAAACGTTCTTGCAGATTTTAAAAACATCCCTCCAAGTTTCGATTCTGTACAAGATGATGATATTATTGAAGGAATTCATAGCAAGTTAAGAACCCAGATCGATGTGTTACGTTCAAAAGGAAAGACAGCTCAGTTGGGAAAATGGGAAAATTGGCAGCTTCACTTAGATTCCATTAGAAGTATGTTGCCGATTTTCCATGCAAGTGGACATTTTTTGTATGCCTAATTTTGAAAACTTTATCTTCAAGACTTGAATTCTCTACATCTGAAAATGACAAAAGCAGAGTTCTATACCTTTACAGCTGGAGGATTTTTTACAATTGGACGTACAGACAATTTTGGTCCGGGAAATGGTCGGATATGGTAATTGAACTACCTTTAATGGAGCAAATGAAAGGCATCGGAGGAATCACACATGGGCGGGGATTTACAGAAAGTGTTTTAAATAAATAGATTTTGGGTTTGCCAGTAGCATATCATATTTGCGAGAATATTGCAAAGTTCGGCGGAATTACCAGCAGTACTAGTTTTCAACATACTCGAACATACAACGAACTCAGGGATTAGACAATTATAAAGGACGAAAAGAATGTCCAAACTTTTCTCCAATGGTTTCAACAAAATTTTCCGTTTAATTGTTCAAAAGGTCTCATGTCAATATCGAGTGGTATTGTTGATTCTAAAGACATAGATTGTCACAAAGCCATAGAAATTAGCAAAAAATTACTGAGAGAAGTCGCCATCGAAGGAAAAAAATTTGCAGATTTTACAAGAAAACGCAAAAATGAAAAAAAAACAATCTCTGCATCAAATTCTACTATAAGAGTTGTTGATGATGTAGAAACTGATACTTCTCAATTGCTTCAAAGAATAATTTGCACTGTAAAAGTAAGGGAAGACTTGAAATCATGCTTCAATTATGAACTGTCATAATTCCAACCTTCTATTTTCAGTTAGAAAGGCCTTACGAGAAAGACAAAAAAAAATCATCATTTTACAACATTCACGACTCTCTTGAGAATGATAAACATAAACATCTGGAAGTATTTAGGTATGTTTTATATATAAACTCAATAGTTTGAGTAGAAAACTAATCAGAAATATCCAAATCGAAATGTCTGCTCTGCAATCCAAGGCCTTTTTTCACCGAGAAATAACCGACTAATACTGCTACTTTTACTACTACTATTATAAATCAAATCTCATGTATCATAAAACAGTAACTTATAAATCATTTTTTTTGCTGAGAAATATGTAAAATAGTATTTACTAATTACTTAATACATTATGCGTATATGTATACGTCTCATGCAAAATCATTCGCTCTACAATTTGAGTCTCATACAATATTACCGAAAAACCACCCTATTTCGAGGTATGTTCAAGAGGAAGCGCGTGCGGGCTTCGAACTCAAACTCACCCCGTGTTTGAAGGGCGGATCACTCGTAAACGATGGCACATGCAACAAAAATACATGTTACTCTTTTTGTCAGGAATTTCATGTACTATTTTTCTATACCTAACTATTTTTATCGTTTGATGCACCCTTTTCGAAATAATCGCCAAAAACCAATTTTTTGGAGTTGTTTGTTAGATTTAAGGTTGGTTCCGTCAACTGTCCAGAGGGAAACTCTTTTGATATTTGATTCTGATGTCATAAGGAACCACATATGATAGATATCAAAACTTTATCAATTTTTTCTGGAAATGAGGTGTTTTCAAGCTAATTTGACTGGACTATAAGAGCAAATGAATAAACGTGGAACTGACTATATTTGTTTCCTCTTGAATTGTTCTGTTATTTGTTTCCGTTTCGAAAACGAAATCATTCCTTTTCGATGAATGACGATTTCGACGAATTGTTCATAACAGTGACAAATGTTTTTTCATGGAACTTTAATGTGTATTATCTTGTTCTTTACATGAAAATAAATGATTTCATAGGGATCAGAAATTTTAAATACACAAATATGGCGAATAAGTGAACTCGTTTCTAAAAATTGTTAAAAATATCAACTATAATTGTTATTTGGTGCTTGTTCGCAATTAAAAATTGGTTCTTCACATTTTTATAACAAAATCTATGTAAGTAATACAATCAAAAAACAAAAATGAAACATTTAACAGTTACATCCATTAATTTGTTTATTACAGTTCACGAAATACAGCATATTTATCTACAAGGTAAATTTTTATTCAAAAAAAGTAACTTTGCTAATTCTACACCTTTATAATAATAATAATAATAATAATAATAATAATAATAATAATAATAATAATAATAATAATAATAATCAGAATTTCATC
>WSXT02133635.1:0-10642 GCA_011762715.2 Neuroterus valhalla
CACTTTGCTTCACATTTGAAATGATATTAATTTCAAATTTTGAATCTTCGCGCCTCGTTTACGTTTGGCTCGGCTGGAAGCGGAGTGGGGGTTGAAGGTGGAACCGAAGTCTTACGATATACGAAATGTTTATCTTACGCTAAACGGGGCTTACACTAAACGGGGCTTACGATAAACGGGGTTTTACTGTATATCTGTTCGAGTGATCTCGGCGACGACAATGATTGGGCAGCGACTTCGACTTGTAAATCTCGATTCTCGCGTATTTCCTCTGTCATGGTGAAATGTCACACTTCCTCTCCTTACCGCGACAGGTGGTTGTATTCCAAAAGGAAAATCATAAAGTACACTAATACCGACGCAACCGATATTAAAAATGAAAAGAGATGCTAACGACGACAAATCACAGGTTTGAACTATTGTATTTTTGGCATGTCTCACAGGCTTCATATAAGAATTTATAGTGGAATCCGTGTGCAAAAATGTGGAGCCACGTGTCCCGACCATGGAGTTCCGCCACCTCTTATAAGTGCCGCGAGTGTTCTTTCTTTTCTTGAGAGTGGTCCGCCACAGCCTGACCAAGGTTAAAGAGGGTGACTCATAACCTACTCAAGTTGAAATTGTGTTCCGATGTAACTAGAATCCTTTTTTCCCCTTTCATTCATTATGATTTTGTCTCCGCTTTGAGATTTGCGGTATATTAAAATCGTAAGATTGTGGGAATCGGTAGCCTCGTGTAGGGATCTCGGCACGCGTGCTTAAAACTATGTTATCCTTCCGAATAAATGGGATCATTTGATTATGTTATATTAATGATGGCCTAGGAATTCAATTTTATTAAACACACCCCCTTGTTCCTATAAATTGCGGCACTTAGGTGATTTAACGTATTGAGAGGTAGTGAATTCTTCTTCCTTTCAATGCAGGGTGCAATCTCATTCAGGTGAGAGTGAGAATTTGGTATCATCTTGCCCGTTTAGAGAGGAGGAAGCCACCCACAACTCTCTTCATTAAAATATATTTATGAGCTGAATTTGAAGGCAAGAATGAAAGGATGAATAAAGGATAAGTCAAATGGAAAACATTTAAGATAAGAATTGCAATTTGTTTACCACAATAAGAAAAATCACCCTACTTGGACACAAAATAGAGTGGAGTTGTAGGAAGGAAACTGCGTCTGGCTGCTGAGAGATGTTTGTTTAACTGCTACACTTGGACTAACCGGGGAAAGTTCCGAGCACATGAAATTTTGGAACTTCTTACTTGAATTAAAATTTACATTAGGGAGGGTACCGGTACGCGGACAGAGGCTATGGTCAAGAACAAACCAAGTTCCCTGGAAACGAGCTTAACGTTTCGCGTGACGTTGACCTTGTTCCTTCTTCCAATTTCAAATCGCAGAGTCGAGGAAGGATCACATTTCTTGGTCTGATCCACTTGAAGTCGAAAAACTAGCTGACTGTAGGCCCCCAAGTCCTGAAGCTTGTCCCTTGAGTCCCGCCCATAGCCCGAGCAAGGGAGCCGCCTATCCTAAAAATTTGTCCAATTAGAGAGAAAGGGTGTTTTTTTTAAGTAGAGAGAGTAGGCCATAGTGGAAAAGGAAGGAAGTGCATACTATTGTCATATCAGTTCAGCTACCTTAGGCCTTGCGACCCTTGGAGGCCTTCGGGCAATAATTGAACCGAGCAAACCCGAAGTCCGAATGAAGAACTTGATAAGGCCCCAGTGAATCGTTCGAGCCTTGTATATGGAATTTACTGCAGGGACTTAGAGATTTTCGCTAAGTGGTTGCCTAAAGATTTTGGGTGAACTTGGGTTTGCTTCCCTCAATTTTGGCATTGAAGATTTATTATAGCTATTGCAGATTCTTAACTATGCCTAAAGAAAAGGAATTAGTAATGAGATTCAAAGAACAAACTTCCAAGCATCTGCGACCAAACCCGGGCCGCGGATGGAACATAAAGGAGTAAACAAAATAAAAAGGTTATTCATGAATTAAGGGAAAAATCCCAGGTAAACAAACGTCTCCATTCTCAAAAAGTGATTTCCTGTCAATAAACATAAAATATGATTGCAGGAATGAATTAGGTCTAGAATTTTATAGGTGAATCATTACAATATATCTTAATATGTTGAGGATGAGCGGTAGAACGAAAAACAATATTATTGTAGGGAAGCATATAAACATACACATTTGCACATAAAGCAGATAACATAGATGTAACAAACTTGGGAGAAATATGATTAACACAAATATCAACTACGGATGTTATAGAAGTAACTTCAATTGTAAATTAGCATAAGGCTTGTGTTTTCCTTTGGTTTTTGATAAGACCTGCGATAAATAAAATAGTGAATTGAAGGGTGGCATGCTACTTCCGGACGTAACAGCTACCTGAAGCTTGTTGCGTAGGGATGAGGATGGCTGGAGGGGTAAAGTGTTACGGTGTATGTCATGAATGGTCTAAACATCAGATTAGTAGAGGCATCAGAGGGTGTTTTGAATAAACCTGAATTTATTATAATAGAAATCTTTTGTTGTCCTATGTCAACGCTGCTAATATCTGTTGTCTATAGGAGACAACATGGTTAGTATGTACATCATTTCGAGCCTTTCTCCGTGAGATTCAGTCAAGCATCTGAAAATATCATAGTTATGGGTGATCTGAACTTTCACTGAAATAGCTAGGAACCTGGATCTTCATATGTAAAGGCATTATTTCACACGCTTGATCTATTCATTATGCCGTATACTGCAACGTATCATAATCTGATCTCTGACACGTGGTTGGATCTATGTGTAGTGGATGATGAGAGTGAAGTGCTCTCAACTTACCTATCAACAGTGCCATTAGAAGCTGGACACAAACTCATTCCTATTGAATATGCTTGGAAATTCAGTACTCATTCTAAAGTTAGAATAACATATCGTGATATTCGTAATATGGATGAGGATGCCCTTGAATGACGGATAAAATCAGGAATATGATGAAGGAGCGTAATCGCGTTCACAAGATTTGAAAACTAGTAGGAGATCTGCAAGTACATACTATTCATAGGACTCTTGAGAATGACGTCACTCGAAAGCTCGATGAAGCAAGGGACCTCTATGGTGCAATAAGATTGAATGATATTAATGATTTAAGAAGTCTGTGGAAAGAACTGAAGGTTCTTGTATACGTAAGATCTAGCTGTGGAGAGTTGACACTTGTATGCTCAGTTGATGGAATAAGAGCCTACTTTCTTTTTATTTGTGGTAACGTCGCATATGATGTAACGGGATCAGGGCTTAATGATCTCCTGAACTCCTTCTTTGAGGATTCTCGATTCTATTTTCAAGACATAACTCCCCTTCGACTGATTGAGTGCCAGGAAAATATGAAGAAAGAGACTAGAGAGGTGATGGTCAGTCTATAACCTTTGTCATTCAGGTTTCACCTGTCCTCTTCCCCCACATACTTTACTTATTCAAGTCATCGCTACAAAGCTCTATTTTTCCTGGAGAGTGGAAAAGGGTTCTTGTGAAGCCTATCAACAAAATAAGGGTTCCTCAAGACGCTGGAGATTATTGTCCTATTTTTATCCTGTGGTGCCTTCGAAAGTATCATAAAAAACTGTATATGATTAGATGATAATATTCATCGAACCTAATAAATATTCGAGTTCTTATCAGTCTGGCTACAGACGTGGTTTTAGTATGCAGGCACTCTTGTAAAATATTACTGATGACATTCGAAGAGGCATTAATAACCGCATGGTAACAATTATGGTCCTGTTTGATTTTAGTAAAGCATCCGACATGGTCCTTCATATGCTTATATTATCTACGGAGGTCTGTGCTTGGGCCTCTGCTATGTATACTCTTCACCAATGGTATTGGAACTGGTATTAGGTACACTTTATATGCTTCCTGCAGATTATCTCCAAATATACATCCAGTGAAGTCCAGAAAAAATTAGCGAGACTGTTGATCTTATAAGTTGAGATTTGACGGCGCCTCTAAATATATCATGACTTCTCTTCCCTTGGTTAGGACATTGGATACTATCATTCCTTTCGTCGGAAATGCTATAAACTTGGGATTATGTCTCACTCCCAAGTAAGCCTGGAATAAAGAAGTCAGTAAGATATGTATACGTGTTTATGGTATCTCAAAACAGCTGCGATTCATCAAACATTCTTTGTCTACTGATTTGGGAGCTAAGTTGGTCTCCTCCCTCCTAATACCTCGCTTTGATTACTGTGACATGCTCTACAACAGAGGTGTCCAACGCAACCTTAGGGCGCTTCTCCTTTCTTCCCCTTCTTTGAGCGTTTCATCGAGAATTCTCTTCTCGTTACGCCATGGGCTTCGTCTGACTACGCCTTACTACGTCTACTTGCGGGCAATATTCACACAGCCCGTTCGCCAAGGACACATTTCCACATCCCGCTTATGGCATGAACGCATCAAAGGTGTCAAGAGAGGGGATGGACGAGTGACAGTTATTTACACCCTCATTAGGGATGGTAAGTTGTGTAGGTTACTGGTCCAAAAAATATATATTTATTGTGTGATAAGAGAGATCTTTCTTATCCTTTATTAAAAATCCTGACGTTTCGGCCGTATGTCAACGGCCCTCTTCAGAGATACAAAATGGAACATGGATTGACCTGTGTGACAAGAAATGTGTACATTGTAAGCAATAGACTTATGATTACTATGATAATGTAATCTAATGTTTTGTGCCTGTTTAAGATTGGCGAAGGTGCAAAAATAACAATAAGTTGTAGGCATTTATAAGACTCCGTTTGCTGGAGAATTCGAGTTGAAATAATAAAAACATAAAAATTAGTTAAGAGACATAAACACTACATACAGTCGCAAGTCATCCAGCAGACGGAATGATCAATGTACTTTATACAGGTACGATATAGACGTCGTCGGATTACATATGTCGTAAAAGCGTATTGGTCATAGTTTCTGCGTCTGACATGACGAAAAGAGAGCGCCGAAGCTTACTACATTGCTGTAAGGTAGGCAAGGATAGAGAAAAGTAGGTACCTCATGTAGTTGTGCAGTTTGAAAATTCATGAGGTTAATTATGGATAAGAATTCTTTTATTAGGTTGCGTGGATGAGACTGTTATATACAACATGCAACTAAATGGAAAAATTCTCATACATAATAAACCTCATGAATTTCCAAACTGAACAACTACACGAGGTACCTACTGTTCTCTATCCTTGTCTACCTTAAAGCAATGTAGTAAGCTTCGACGCTCTCTTTTCCTCATGTCATGTGCAGGAACTATGACTTATACGCTCTTACGAGAGATGTAATCCGACCACGTCTATATCGCACCTATATAAAGTACTTTGATCATTCCGTCTGCTGGACGACTTGCGACTGCATGTAGTGTTTATGTCTCTAACTAATTTTTATGTTTTTATTATTTTAACTGCGATGCTCCAGCAGACGGAGTCTTATAAATGCCTACAACTTATTGTTATTGTTGCACGTTAGCCAATACTAAATAGGTACACAACATTAGATTTCCATATAATTTAGTATTATATTAGTCATGTTATGCTCCAAATTGGTTATTCTGTTATCTCTCAAGTCACATATAACTCAGCATCTCGGTTCTGTTTCCTCATTAAACATTAAATTATATTATCATATTAATTATAAGTCTAGTGCTAACAATGTACACATTACTTGTCACACAGGTCAATCCATGCCCCATTTTGTATCTCTGAAGAGGGCCGTTGACATACGGCCGAAACGTCAGGATTTTTATTAAATGATTAGAGAGATTTCTCTCATCACACAATAAATATATATTTTTTGGACCAGTAATCTTCCAGCTTACCATCCTTAATGAAAATTATTACACAGTGGTCAACACGTTCCATCCAACACAAGTTATTTACACCGTTGCTCACAAGTTGGACACCTCCTTCTCTACAATAATATTACTGACGAGCTTAATCGAAAACTTACCAAACTGTTGAACTCTCGCATACGATTTATATATAATGTATAGCGGAATAAATATATAAACCATATTACAAACGGCTGGGGTGGTTGAGCTTCGCTAGAAGGAGAAAATATTTCATAAGAAAAAACGCTCTGGAATTATTTGCCAGATTCCGTTGTTGCGATTGAGTCTGACTCTTTGTTCAAAAGTAGAATTTTGCATGTCTAATCGAAATGGAGAAGTAACTATTTGCACGAGTTTATGAGTGTATTTAGGATAAACGTAGTGTTGAGTGTAATTAGATGTATAAATTCGCGTATTATTCTGAGAATACTTATATTTAGCCCTTATGAAGTCTGAAGATTATTTTGGTATGCAGATTTGTTATTTAGTATGTAAGACAGCAACGTTCTAGCGGTTATCTGTCACTGTATATTGATGCGAATAATATGCGTCCTTATGAGGAACACCAGAACATAATGAAACAATATCTCTCTCTCTCTCTTCTCTCGCTGTGTCCATCTCTCTCTTCCTTACCCTGTCTCTCTCTATGGCTCAAACACTCAAGCAGGAAAAGCGAAGAAAAAGTGAGGAAATACGAAAAGGTGCTAAGAGAGAGAAGTCTCGGCAATCCATGTTGCACCCACGCACAACCTACCCCATTCAGTCTTAGCGCAACGAAGCAGAGAAGAAGGCAGAATGATTAGGATGAGACAGAAAATGCTCATACGTTGCCAATCTTTGCATCACCTTCTGGTAAATGACAGTAGGTGGCTACTTCACCTCCTTTTTCTTATTGCCTGCTGGCGGGGCACAGTAGACGCGTCTGCCTCACCTCCCTCTACCCACCACCTGCTGGGAAGACACAGTGAGTGAACTTTCCGCCTATTTTACACCCATCGCCTTATGATGGAATACAGTTAGTGGCTACATCATTTCTCCCCAAGCATTGCCTGCTGGAAGAACGCAGTAAGCAGCTACCTCACCCCACAGCCTGCTATCAAAACAGCCTTTGCCCTCAGAAACCAAAGAATAGACGAGCTCAAATCCGAAGTAGACAGGGAAGAGGCTCCCCTGCCATCGGAAGAGATACGCGGCAAGATTGTGAATCTTCCTTTAGCGTGCTGATACTCATCCCAGGACAACTTTAACCCCGTGTCTCGAGCCAGCTATTACCTGGGCAGTTCCAGAGGAGCCGCTAAGTCCATATATTTCGCAGCCTGTCAGGAAGGCATGTGGTTAACTTTAGCGAGGATAAGGTGCCCTTGAGCATCCCGTCGCGAAGGCTTAAGCCGCTACTGGAGCTTCTTAGACCACTTGGCTTGCCCCACCGCCCTTGCACAAACGGATACCAAATGAAGATCGCTCAGTTCACTGACCAACACCAGTTGTATTCCTGCTATGGCCTGTTGCCCTACCCGGGCAGCTCCGATAATAAATGCAAGATCGAGCCATCCCACTCGCCCTCGATTCCAAAGAAAGCGGTCACTGTAAATTCATGCTTATAAACTAGAATCATTTAGATTTATGCTGTTTCGTTACTGACTTGTCCTTTTCCGTTAGAATCATTGATAAGTTCGAGGCGGATTCCACTCAGTACTAATAAGAACATCTCCATAGGGAATGGACTGATCCGGAAAATTCACAAAGAACCAAGAGGATAGACAGGAGGAGAATGGGGAAATAGAAAATAACAATAAGAATTTTCCTTCTTCCTACCGCAAGAATATTCTCTTTCTCGCTATGCTTCCTGTGCGAGCTTCCTTCTTCTCCTCCCTATCATGCCATGCACTACGTCCCCTTTGCACCCAGGCCATACTTCCTCATTCCCACGTGTATTCCCTGTTTCTAATAAGTGATACCCCCCCCCCCCCTCCAACCTTGTCAGAACGTAATGAGGCCCCATATACTTTCTTCCTATTTGAACCTTATCTTCTCGAATGGAAGGATGTATCCTCCAACTACTCCTAGGATACTCTCTAGTTTTCCTTGCAGCGTGCCGCAACATACCAAGTCCTCTTTCAGAGTGGCGCTACCTCTTCCTCAGAGATGAACCGCACTTCTCCCTCCGACTATCCGCAACTGCAGTTGAGTGAGAGACATCAGTATCATCCAAGTTCAAACATTCTCACAAGAGAATCCTAAATCATGAGACTTTTCAACAAACTTATAAACTAAGTTCTATCCTGACTGTATGAGGTGCTTCTTTCTTCATGATAAAACCGTAGTACCTCAACTTATCACCAATGTTGCAACGAGTTCAAAGTATGCACCAGGAGAAAGCATTATCCCTTCTGTTCCTGTTGCTCGCAACAAGTGAAACAGTAGGTCATCAAAAGAAAATCAATGGATTTGAAAAACATCTGGGAGTGACTGCAGACTGAAAACACAAACATCGCACATGTTCAAACACACCGTTTTGAAACAAGCCGCTAATCAATTTCTCCATTGTAATTATCGAAGAAAAGAGAGCTCTCTGTTGAGGTGGTATTTCCCCTCCTTTGAACGATGTCTTCTACAGCCCCCCTGCATGAATACTTTGCTTTCTTCACATCCATACTTTCCTTTATGTGAGCTTTTTTAAATCTCTGAGACTCTTCGTCCTACCCTTCTAACAACTTTGAAGTTTTATCCACATATTCCAACCATCCTTTCTTCGACCTTCCTTTCCTTACGGTCTCAATCACCTTACTCAGAAACACGTGCTCTGATAATAATCGTTCTCTATTCGTTCTTTTGAAATGACTGAAATATATTCAAATTGCAGAAATATTAAGTTAGTTCATGCTTTGGATTTTGGAAAATGAAAAGGCAGGAATGAAAAGACGTGCGCATGATTATTCATGATCTCACCGTTTTGAGATCTTTATCTATGCGTATTCCCAGGAAAATTTACTTACCTGGAACAGAAAAAAGAACAAAAGGATTAGCTATGAAATCTCCCTGTGAATATTATCATATATTTTTTAATCTTTTTACTTTCTAATATCAGACCTCTATCAAAAACTTTCCGTCAAAAAATGTCTTTAAATAGAATATTGGAAACAAGAACTATATAGGAATCTATATACCAAAATCTTCAACATCAATCTCACAAAAAAGGCAATTGATTTGCCAATCAGAAGGACGAACTAGCAAAACAAAAAATTCTAATTTGTGACTAGAAAAGATGCCTTGACAAAAATGATAAAAATTCCAACAAACGAATTGAGTTTTCTAAAACAAATGATAGTGTAACACAATAGTCAAATTTCAAATCCAACAGATCCTCCAGGAATGTTGGCATATGATGTATGTATGTTTATCATTGTTTAAAAAATGATCTAAGAATGACTCGCTTCGATGGATAGAGAGTTTGCTCTCGAAGAGAACGAAAATTCGTAGCTTGCGTTTGCAGGTGGTAAAATCGTAACAGCAGAATCAAGCTATGATTCGCATATGATGATGTGTAGAATAAATAGAGCATGGAGAACATGAATCCAAAGATTTACGTAAATAATACCAACGTCATTACATTTGAGATATTTCTCCTTCATTCCTTCTGCCATGACTTTCCATCCCTCCTTCTCTTCCCTCCTCCTATTATAGCATACTATCGCCCTTCACTATTTACAATCCGGATTCTGCTTAGCATTATTATATCTTTGGTTTCTCTATCTTCCTATGATCCCTGTTCTACCGTCACCTCTTTTATCATCCCTTTTAGCATGCTTTCTCTCCCTTTTCCTCTTACGTGATTTTTTTCTCCTCATCCATACGAAATCACATTCTTTTGGTAACCTCGTTTTTATGCTCTCACAGTCTTCCTCCTCCATGCATCTTTCCATTATCAATATTACGTCCTCCTTTTTCACTTCTTACAAGAGACTTTGATCCTTGTTCTTTATTCCTGACTCATTCCGGAATGCCATTTTCATGTCTCTACCTTCCCCTGCCGCTCTTCTAATCTTAGGCTTCATTTGTTCACGACTAACAATAAGCTTGACCTTTCTCATTTCCGTATTCTCCATTCTTCTCTCAACCTTGTACAGTTCTAATTTCACCTGATTCCTCATTCCAGATCCTTACTCCTAATTACCTTTACTTCTTTCCTCTCGTATCTTCTGGTTCACCTTCCATTTTCACCTCCTTTCTGCCGAGTCATTTCTTCTTCCGCTCTGTCTTTTCTTCAATTGGAGAATTATCTTTGCCCATTATCTCAAAGTTCTCATCGCTCTCCGACGTCACAAGAAAGTTTTCTTGTAACTAGCTTCCTTCATAATATACCTTTCTTTCTTTTCATCTTCCTTCCTATTCGCCTCACCCCTTCCACCTGTACTTTTGCTTATGTGTTGATCATGAGTTTCCAGACGTCTTCTTCTCCCGCTTCACTGTTCACTTTCATGTCTCCAATGATTCCGTTCTCTTTCTCTTTTCTTATCTGCCCCCCCCCCTCCCCTTCTATTCTTCTCTTCTCCTGCAGTAATCTCATACGTAGCCCTTCATCTCCTTATTTAAAATTTTTTCCTCTTCTTCTGTTCTTGCGGTAATCTATATCTCAAAGTTTCCTCCGTCACTCTTTGTCACCAGTTTTCTGAACCCATCTCCTATCACCTCCTTTTCCCGAATTCTTCATCCCTCCCCCCCCCCCTTCATTCTACCGATCTTGTATGCCTTCTAGTTCTTTCTCTACTTTCTTT
>WSXT02133646.1:0-10642 GCA_011762715.2 Neuroterus valhalla
CAAATTGATGTTTTATTTCGAAAATCTCCCTCTTAAACGTCTCGACTTCTTCGGACTCTGGTGGGTTTTTGACAAAAACAGGAGGATCGCTAAAGAGCGTCTCGGGATATAATATATAATATAAACCTAGACCATCCAAATATTGAAAGGTAATTTCCTGGAGCTGCACTTGGTGCCAAGTCGCTAGGCAGGAAATTCAAAGGCAGCAAATTTCTAAGTCATCAGTTTTCTGTTCTCTATTCCACCTTGCCTGGATAGGTAGTTCAATGAAAGGACGAGTACGTACCTATTTTCTCCTGCCCGTCCGTGGTCCAGCCTTGTCAATTCAACCGGCTATTTATACGACCTTCTCGTGGCGACGGGACACGATCCAAACGACAAGATGGAAGTACAACTAAAAATAAAATCTTTTTCTGTCGGAGTGAGTGAAGTTTGAAATTGTTATTGCACCTAATGTTAAAAAAGAAGTTTATTCTCATCCTGATGCAGTGATAACCATTTAAACTGAAAATATCAGTGGTTTGGCGCGTTTTGATAACGACTGAAGTGCACCGCGTTCAAAAAGCCTCACGCCAGCGAGAAAATACTGTTTAGAGTTTTATCTGATATACAGTGACAGAAATACCGTGAACACAAGAAGGAAGTCCAGTTAAGTTTACGGGTGGCAGAAGAAAAAAGGGCGCAGACATCTCATCATAGGTATGCTGAACCGGCTGTAGCTTCGTATTGCCGCGGAAGCCAAAATTTAGATTAAAATTGAACGTTTTTGTCCTCAACAACGATTGTCTATAGGATTTATGTTCCTCCCCTTTTTTATTTTTATTATCGTCTATTAAGAGAAATAAGTATTCAAAACAAAACTGCCCGTTTTCGGGCACACAGAATTAAAAAAAATAATATTTGTGGTTTATAACAAAGGAATGAATGTGCAGAATCTTTCGGACTCAAATGAGTTATAGAGGGATGAATATAATTAGAAGAATGTGAAAGAATTTTTCAGAATTGAAAAAAAAAAAATATATTTTGATCCATAGTTGTAAGTAACCCTTCGACTGAATTTGATTGTTTCAAAATAGTTTTAAATAATTAAATAGCTTCAGAAAAATTTGAAGAATGGCTTGACCAAATTCCAAATATTTTAAGGAGCTATATAGAGATTTGACATAAAGTTTTAGGAACCTAGGGATTCCTCAGGATGTCGGAACGTAAATTTTTCGGTGATAAGGTAAATAAATAAATCCTAGAAGAACCGCATTCATTGCTGCAAAAATAATCTTATTTTTGAAAGAAGGCGATACACAAAAACATCTAGCACGCCGGAAAGTAAATTTAGATGGATGTGCTCACAAATATGGTCCTAGACATTATTGAACATCATTTCCTGTGTCTTGAAGGTACTAAGAAAATATCCGAGTGATGTTCAACAATGAATATCGAGTTATTTCATTATGGTCGCTTTCTTTATACTCGTGCCAAAACATCTCTAACATGGCTAACATGGGGCACGAAACGCATGCACACAAGTACACGTTCAACTTGTAACCTTTGTTGCGCCAAAAATGAACGTCCGACACAAAACTATTTTGTCTCTCAAAGTTAGCTACATTTCTTACGGCACACCCTGTCATAAGTGCAGATTGTTAACGTGGATGTCACTTTCACGTCTGTGGAGTGGAAAGAAATTGACGTTTGCAAGCCTAGGACGTCAAAGCAAGCTTTGCATATGCGCATCTTACTGTATTACCTACCGACTGTATGTCACAGGATACCCATTTTTCTTGTCTGGTAGCGCTCATTCTAGTATATTCTTGTAAAACAGTTAATTACCTAGCGGCACGCAAGTCCTTCTTCACTGTCTGAGACAGTAACAAATACTCTTGCAACGTGTGCCTGCCCGAAGAAGCTCGCGGGTTGTGAACGTTAAATTTCTTCTCGGTCTAGTGGCATTGTACAGTAGCAACTTCATGCATTCGTAAATTGGAAGATGTCAGGCATTGTTTTCTAATAATGTTTTTTGGTCTACTGTTATGTGATAATAATACGAAATCATTAATTTACTTTTGATATGTGGGAAAATTCTCTCTTGCTCCGCTGGAATACGAGCCCAGATCTTCCGATTCCCGGTCTGATGTTTTGAACACTAAACTAAAGAGAGACAAGATTCATTTTCTACAGATCATTTGCAGAGAATTTCGACGAAATTCATATCTGAAACTTGTAGGTGATTCCTTCCTTCATGTTAAGATTTTAAATTGTCGATGTCAAAGTTTCACACAGGGCTATGATAATGGTTTTTGATGTTATTCTTTATTCTACTGGTATGCATTATTATTATAAAATTGATCATTTATTTTCATTCTATGAAAAAATTCTGTATCAACCCTGTTGAAAACCTTAACATTAAAAATGTAAAATGTTTGTGCATTGGCAAGTAAAACTAAAAAAAAATTTTTTAGTTCCTCATGAGATATTTTTAGATGAAGTAGAAATAAATCAAAATGTAAATCCTTACCGATTACTCTGGCATATGCAGCAAATGCAATAAGTATAAAAAGAAGGAGAAGCTCGATAATGGTCGAAGGTTTCATCTTCTCGGAATGTACACAGCTTCCTGCAAATGGAAATGGCATAAGTTGAGATGATATGATGTCAATCTATTTTCTCAGTAAAATAATGTTCTACAAACTAAACATATTTATTTCATGTGGCTTACGCGTATATTGTCAATATGTGACGTGGTGCGAAAGGAGGGACCTTAGGCGCTTTGAGAGTATTTCACAGGAGAAAAAAGAGAAGACGTGTGCTACCACAGGGAACGTGAAACATTGCTTACTTGGAAAAAATTACTTGTCGCAAACCCAATCAAGGTAAAAGCATTCTGGTTGATGGAATCGAAAGCGTATCTTAAATACTATCTAGTTTCAGCTAAACCCAAAAATCGATTTTTTCCTACTGAGGTCCCTTCCTCTGCGACAGGTCAAATTCACATACACAGAAATAAGGACTGTATTCGAATTCTCAAGATTATAAAAACCCACGAACGTTGAGGCTCATCAGTAGTCTCGTTCGTCGGAATTGAACGAAGGTGAGCGAATACGATTCAATTAGATGTGAACGAATGTCAAATTTCGGATGTAATGCGTAAACTTATAGTAGAGACAGTAGGCAGATGTGACGCTAAGATATTATCAGGATTTTCGCAGGATAGGGATTATTCGGATATAAAGGAACACAAGGTGGACTTTAGGACATATAATATTCGAGGCAATAGTCGGCACCACAAAACCTTTAAGAACTAACCTATGCACAAGTGGTCTGATGGTAGTGAGACAGCACTATGGGAAGATAACACCCGACTCTACCCGCATTCAACATAAGATAGACTTAAGCTCTTTTGGTGACTTGTCGTCAAGATTCAACGTTGAAACTAATTCTTATTGGGAGATTGTATACTGTATGTTTATTCAATATATCTCTTTTACGGGTTTGAGGGCTCCCGTCAGTAGCTAAGTACCTATAGGCCTCGCCCCGCACCTGAAGAAAGTCGCTGAGAAAGTTATCAAAAATTAAATACCTAATGATGACTCAAGAAGAAAGAATATGAATATAAACGAAAAATTTCGATTTTGCTTAGGTCAAGGTCTTGAGAATGAATAAGTGAGATTAACAAATTACATTATCGAACATTTGAATAACAATTAACATACTATACATACTATACACATTGTTCAATGAAAACGTATAAATGCCCAGCTTGGAGCCTCACGTGTAACACAAACTTGAACAAATTACAAGTAATACAACATAAATTTCTAAGGCTCGTCCCCAATTTTCGTAAATATACCCTGGCACAAGACATATACGAATGTATCAAAATCAAACTTGTCCGTTTAATTATTTATAAAATGACTGGTGATTATTAAATATGAATCAAAAACCATAAAAATAAGTTTACAGGAGACGTGCTTTATTTCGATCAGTATGTAACAAACTTATTTTGTTCAGACACCTTAAAAATTATTTTTGTTCATTGAAATATAAAATTGTTTAATCTCCAATTATTTTCTCACTTTTAGATTCATATCCGATAATTTGATCAGGAAATAATGCGGTTAATTGAATTGACATCTGGATTCCATTAATAAAATATGACCCTTCTAAAAATCAGGATACTGTATAATTCAACATAAAATCATGCTGAGTAGCAGATTAATTCTGATTGAGGAGGACCAGATTTGCAGACAACTCATTGTTAGACAATTTCAAATTCAACCTCATTTGATGATTATCGCAATCTTTATGGAAAAAAAGATATCCAAGAAACAAAACACCGCACTGGAAATAAATCACACAGATACAAATAACGCGCATTTTTAACACATATATAAAGAAATAAGATTGCACTTCAAAAACACAGAACATAATTATTTAGCATACCTCCACGATTCCCTCAAGGTACGAGGGAAGACGCGTCATAGAAATTATGAACAACGATTGGAAGAAATTATCGCATCACCTCGCTCTCTCATTTCGGGGTACTTGAACCAATTAACAGTTCATATGGCAGAAAGACAAGTAATTCAGTTCAAGTACTTAAGATGAAAACAGTGTATCTTACATCTCAATATTTGGTATATTTATTCCATTAATATGTTCTCATGTTATACATATATAAATATGTTATTTTATGTATAATATTTCTTCAACGATATCTTCGGTAAATTGACAAGCTATTGTATCATATTATTAGTTGAATGTAATTCTTTTTAGAACACTAATTTTTACAGCAGCGGTAATATAGGTTGACAATGTACCGCCCATTTCATGATCAATAATATCAATCTTATAATCGTTGGATTTAAAGATGAATATCGTCGATAAGGTTTTGAAATTTCTTACGCTTTTCATGGTTCATAAACTTAAAAACAAAATTTCGGATGGTTCGGCTATTTTCGCAGAAATGGAATGTCCAGTAAATACTGTTCAATCCGAGACACACAATCTTTCGCTAAATTACATAATTCTTTGAGGATTCTCAAATACTCACTTGCACACAAAATAATATTTTTTGAACCAATTATATCAGTTTTTCTCATAGCCGCTGCAGGTCTAGCAGGATGCTGCACTCACCAAGTGTGACAGGCTTTCAAAACGGGTCACCATTCTGCCAGGTTCACGCCCGTTCACGTTGACAAAAGTAATCGCCCAATAACAACAGGGTCCCAGTTCACTCTTTGGGCGACAGTAATTATAATCACAATGCATTCATCATAGAACTGACTATAAATTAAAACCTATTGATCACAAACAAAACCACGACCTCAAAAATTCTAAAGTTAATCAGAAAAGAGTCAGAAATCAATTAACAAGATCTTATTTATTTCACTATAAACAAAGGAGATCACGAATCGTTTCAAATCACCAATCTCGGAATCGGAAAGAACAGTAGGAGAATATGTCAGAAAGGCGAGAACAATGAACGCACCTTTTCAAACCGTCGTAACATGGTCGCACGCCCATAACGAAAATCGGAAACTCTATATTAAATATATAAGGCTTCTCACCTAGTCAAAATTTGTTGAATTGACTGCAAGCCGAAAGTCCTTTCAAGACTTAGGAAAATCACGTGTTTCTGAATTTCTACAATTCCAATGTCGACGCGAATATATAAACCGAACACTGGTCGAGGAACAGAAAGTCAGATCGATTGCTTGTCCCCAACCCCGAGGTGCAAAAAACAGTAACGCCCGCTCTGATGAATCACACTTAGTTTAATTGGCTTGCCACTTTTATCTCCTGCCGAGTTATTAGGCTTTCGCAGTTTGTGGTAAGTTGTACTGAATTCCACACCATCAGGTCGCGCCTCTGTCACTGGATAGTGTCCTACTGATGTAGTGTCCTACGGCCGCGAAACAAACTGTGCGTGTCAATCAGATGTTTCCATGTTGTGATTCGCCTTACGGTAAGTAAGTGACAAGTGCGACCCTGGTAAGTTGAAAGTGTAAATCTTGATCTCCCAGTCGATCTGGGTATGATGTTTGTGTTTCGTCAGGACCGATCAGCGTTGCGTGTGCCTAGTGAGAAAACGGACCGTGAAAAGTTCGACGGATTAGTTTAGTGTTATCATCTAGAATTTGAAATAGAGCCCCCAGTCTGGTGATGCATTCGGAGAGTCTGACTCAGTCAATACCCAAATACCCAGACTCGAAATTCTCATGAACTTCCCTTATCACTGTATTCATTTGATCTTGAGGTACGACCAATGTCCAAGAATCCAATTTATCCAATAGATAACGGGTCTTCCACGGGTTTTGTAATGCCAATGTAAGGTCCTCCTCTTCCTTGAAAAATGTTGCCAGTAAACCTGGAACATGGTGTATTGCTTCCTTCCTATGCACGACTGCTAAATTGTATTCTAAAAGGTCGATGACTATCGCATCAGTCTGCCCGTGGGGTTCAGAAGATTGCATTGCCATCTCAAGCTGCTGTGGTCGGTGATGACAGTGAAATGGTCTCCCAATATATAGTATCTAAACTTCTTCATAGCCTAAACCACATCCGGAAATCCCCCCTACGCGATGAAATAATTACGCTCTCCCTTGAACAGGAATCTGCTGACATAAGCTATCACTTGCTCCTTGGCCTCCTACTCTTGACTGACTACCACACCCAACACCGTATTACTAGCGTCAGTCTACATAGTGAAAGGAATGCTGAAATCGGGATATACTAGGATAGTAGAGGATACTGGGCCTTCTTAGAAGTCTGAAATGCCTCTTTCTGATCCATAAACAACATAAAGGCTTGATTCTTTTCCGTCCAGCGTGTCAGTAGCCCACAGGTCCTAGCATGGTCCTTCATAAAACGCCCATACCATGAGGTGGCCCCTATAATTGATGAACCTGTCTTAGCGGGGTTGGCTGTGGCTATTCTAATATCAGTTTCAACTTCTCCTTATCCATGCTGAGACAATTTCGGTTCACCACGAACCCCAGATAGTGAACCTGGGGCTTCGAAAATTAATATTTTAGTCGATTGAGAGTCAATTGAGCCTCATCGACCCGAATGATGGTCGTTTCCACAAGTGGTACAGACCCTCCCCAGTTTCCTCCTTGCTCTCCTGAGTTAAGGGAATCTGATGATACGCCTTATTCAAATCGAGCGTAAAAATATAACGAGCTGATCTCAACCTATTATGTATCTATGTCATAAAGAGCAACGTATACGCATCTTTCTTACTTACTCCATTGACCTTTCCTAAATCATTACGCATCCGATACCAAAATCTTTCAATTCACATTCAAAATGTCGGCGAAATTTGTAGTTTTTTATATGATCGAAACCTGAAAAACCTTCTTTCATTATATCCAATACCCTTCATCTGACCTTCAAACCATCACGAACGACTTACACCACTTGCTTGCCGAAGGTTATGATGTCCTGATCTATCAACTTCTGTACCTCTGCCATCAGAGCTTCGCATACCTAATGTGACATGCAGTGATTCGTTTCTCGTACGTGTGATCTCCGCTGGATGTCGATTGTATGTGCGATGAACTAATTTGCTAAGTTTACCAACAGTTATTATAAACAAATGCATGATTTGAACAGTTTTAGGCAGCATGGAACCAGATTTTCTCTCGATTGCCTTTCAATCTCATTTCCTGTGATAGACTTTGATGTATTTTTGGTATCTGATAAAATTTGTTAAATTTATCAACAATTATTATAAACAAAAGCATGATTTGAACAGTTTTAGGCAGAAAATTCAAAATATCAATAAATATTTTTATAAACGCATAATTCGAACGAAATTTCCATTCTAGAAATTTCATGATTTCAGTCCTCATTTCAAGAACGATTCATTATAAAATCAAGAGCTCGAGAGCTTCAGGATGAAAATCACTATCTACACGTCTCCAGTTTCCTCTTAGATATGACAAGTATGCATAAGATAAGATGAGTAAATTATTAACTATATCAGTATTAGTAACTGCCCGACTGCATTTACGATTACTGAATGCACTTTTTTAAAAGCGAAAACGCAACCACCATCTTCAAACGTTTTGAAAGATAGGAAACTATCATTTAGAAGAATTCATATTGGACGATTGATAGGCTTTCTAAGATCATAACCTTTCTCAATTCTCCGTTGAAAACGTATTACATTGCTTTGGGATCGAACATTTTTCACATGAGAATGGTGCTCTGTAACTTCAGAAAAGGGGTCGTCGGGAAAGATGCATGATTCGACTCTTATGCTATTATTTGTGTAAGAAATAAGTTCTTATAATTACTTAATTACCCATTCTGAATAAAATTAATTTCTCAATAATACGGAGCTTATTTTTCATCTTCAGCAGAAGTATATTACAAAGAAGTCAAACATTCTTATATAAATAAATTCTCAATCCCCGTAGCAATATGTTCAAAGTATTTTTTTCTGCTCTTACATCACAGCGTTTTTTAATGTTTACACTATTAACTCATTTTGTTCTAACCATGTGTGACATGGTAATATCACATGATTTCTGTGATATATGCGTACACAATGAACCTAAAAAAAGTATCTCAAATAATTTCTGAAATTGGATAGGAATTTAATTCTCCTAAAAGTAAAGCAAAACATTTCCAAATTCTCACTTCGTCACGAGGAACTTCGACGACAGCCCAATTCACGAACTTGTAAAAAATAAGGTAGCACTGAGATCTGTCAGCTTCCAACATATGTGGTCTTGAATTTGACTGTAAAAGAGATGTGTCTCACGAAGGACAAAGATTCCATAATTATTTATGATGGAATAATTTTCCATCATGGTATATGGAAAAATGGTATGGTTTTCTCATCAATTTATTAAACCTGGAAAAGGAACGACAATTGACTTCTACAACAGAATCTTTTAAGGTCTTTTATACTTCAACATCATAACGATTTCAAATGCTGAAATCGCATGACATTCATTAGGATTACCATGCTGTATTGCAACATTATTATATTCGGTAGGCGTTGAAATGTCGTGAGCCAAAGTCTTTTTTACATCTGCAGATAAATTGTCACAATCTATGTGAAAGATTGTAGAAGTGAAATGATGTTTTAGCTCCTCTCGCCATTTTTTGGTCTGAGCTTGCTCTCTTGTACTGCTTCCAATTTAGATCACGTCGATTTATCAACGTTTAACAGTTTCATATAATGCAGCAGTTCTTCTCCCGGACTTATGAATGTGTACCTATGATCTTAAATGACACCATATAAATTCGCTGGCTCGAAACAGCTTCATAGAGGTATAGTCATTGTGAGATAGTGTCCGAGAGCCAGTGACACATTTTGGTTCGTCATTTGAAAGTCTATAAAACTTTGAGGAATGCTTTAGACAGGTGTGTAATAAAGCATAATAACCGTTATCAGCCAAACCAGTTATGGAAACGTTTTCCGCTGCTCCAAAAACCTCGTAAAAAAAAAAGATTTTGTCATCTGAAAGTGTATGAAACTTTCTCAAACGTTAGTTTTTATGATATAATAAAGAAAAAAATTCTCCAGCTGGTTGTACGAGTATAAAAAGGTTTTCCGCTACTCCGGAAAAGTCGGCAAAACAGATTTTGTGATGTGAAAGTATATGAAACTTTCTCAGACGTTAGTTTTTATGATATTATATAGAAACAAATTCTTCATCTGGTTGTACGAGCATGGAAAGGTTTTCCGCTCCTCCGGAAAAGTCAGAAAAATAGATTTTGTGATATGAAAGTGTAAGAAAGTTTTTCAGCTGTTAGTTTTTATGATAATATATGGAAAAAAATCTTCAGCTGTCTGTGTGACTATGCAAAGGTTTTCCGCTACTCGAGAAAATTCGTGAGAATAGGAAAAAAGATGTTGTGATGTGAAATCGAATGGAACTTCTTTAGATTAAGTAATGGGTACCATTGAAACACGCGCGGAATCAAGAATGGCTGCGCAAAATGAAGAACATGTTCCAAACTTGGGGGATATCAGATATATATCTATATTATATGTTAAAAACTAACGTCTGAGGAGTTTTTATATACTTTAACATCACAAAATTTTTTTTTTCGTTTTTCCTACTTTTTCGGAGTAGCGGAAAACCTTTATATACTCGTACAACCAGTTGAAGAATTTTTTCCTATATTATACAATGAAAACTAACTTCTGAGAAAGTTTCATATACTTTCACATCACAAAATCTATTTTTCGTTTTTTCCGACTTTTCCGGAGTAGCGGAAGACCTTTATATACTCGTACAACCAGCTGAAGAATTTTTTCCTATATTATATAATGAAAACTAACGTCTGAGAAAGTTTCATATACTTTCACATCACAAAATCTATTTTTCGTTTTTCCGTTTTCCGGCTTTTCCGGAGTAGCGGAAAACCTTTATATACTCGTACAACCAGCTGAAGAATTTTTTCCTATATTATACAATGAAAACTAACTTCTGAGAAAGTTTCATATACTTTCACATCACAAAATCTATTTTTCGTTTTTTCCGACTTTTCCGGAGTAGCGGAAGACCTTTATATACTCGTACAACCAGCTGAAGAATTTTTTCCTATATTATACAATGAAAACTAACGTCTGAGAAAGTTTCATATACTTTCACATCACAAAATCTATTTTTCGTTTTTTCCG
>WSXT02133657.1:0-10642 GCA_011762715.2 Neuroterus valhalla
AATTCTGTGTATGCATTACACTGTAAACTGAATTAAGCCCGTATGAAGCCGAGCGCGAAGCGCGTGATCCGAATGACACGCGCCCTAGGCGCGCTCAAACTTGCGAGCAAAGCGAGCCGCGCTTACAGCGCGCTATGAGAATGTGCCCGCGCAGCGGGCAGATTTTTTTTCTCTAAATTCCTCATCCCAGCTGCCTCTTTTCCCCCCTTCGCTGATTTCCCCCTCAACATTATCCTGTAGAATTCTTTTCACCTTTCCTGTCACAATTTCTGCCTCTTCATTTACATTTGTTTCTCCCATTTTCACCATATTTATCTTTTCTCTAAACGCTTCTATCCCTTCTGCTGTCTAGTTACCTTTTCCTACTCTTTTTCCATTCCTATGCTTCTTTGCTGTTTAGGCTAGTTGATGATTTCGAATGACATTTGTGTTACTAAGTAAGCTTGATAAGTTTTTCTTGCTGAAAAATTTGATTTTGAATTCCAATAAACTCTCTAACCTACTGATTCTTACCGAATCTTATTTTTCTTTATTTCTTACCATTATGCGTTACATATAAGAGATTTAGGAAGATTTCAAGTGTTAAAATGATTAAATTCCTGAGCCCCTTGCTTTGAAATATACTCTTAATATTTTTAACAGTACAATTTGTTTTCAGCTCATTGGTAGAAGTATCGGTCAGCTTTTCCGAAAAGAAGTAAAAATTGACAACCTGCCACGTCTTGATTTCCCAAAAAAATCGGAACACATACGAGTGGACGAGATCTCGAAAGGCGCCACCGAAACCGGAATTGCTGCCCTTTTCGCCGGAACCACGTAGCATCCGAAAACGTTGGCTTAGCTCAATAAAAAATCCAAAAATTCGAATGAGAAACAAATCTCATCTACACAAGTCTAGATGACCGTATTTTCTACGATCATGCATTTAAGCTTTATTAATAGCAAGATAATTATACGGCCCCATTTTTTTTATTTATTTTTATTTACGTTTAGTTAATTTTTGGCCGCGAAGCATTAACTTTTTTCAAACTCTCATAAAGAAATTGGCTTATTAAAGATTCTTGTTTTAGTAAATTTTTTACTCCGTCGGCATTTTTTGCGCCGAGGTGCTTTCCCGTTGAATTCTGTGTTATATGTTGTCGTTGTTATCTTTTTATCGAACGTTGGTTTTGTACATTATCCCATGGCGTCGAAACATTCCTTGCGACGAAATTTTGCAAGCGAAAAAAAGTGAAACACTCTATGATAGAAAAGGTAGTTAGCTCAAACTTTAAGCTCGTTTTATAATCGTTCGTATCTTTGTCAAAGATTTTTTACTTCAGTGTTCGGCGATTTTTGCTGGCAAAAAAATCCGACGTAAAATTCGTAGTCTTTTTTAATCTTTCTCTGAAAGGGGAGTTTTTCAGACTGTTATAAACAAAAAACTGCACAACATTATGAAAGTCTTGCGAATTTAGTCGAAGCAGAAATGCACTTTTGTAATGTACTTCTCATCAACTAGTTAGCTTGTAATTAATTCATTCTAGGATAAAAATCATTATTAAGGCAGAAAATTGTAAAAAGGATTTGTATAACTTTCTCAATGTTTCTAATATTGTAGGAAAATTTCTCATTGTCGACGGAAGTTTGAAATGCAATATATTTAATATTAATAACAGAGCGAGGGAGAAAAAAAGTCACTTGAACCGAGAAATAGATTTATTTGCAACGATTGACTATAATATTACAGTCTCGATAATTACTGGTAATTATCTTATTTACAGGCGATTATAAATAATTACAAATCGATTCGGTAAAAAGGCTTTTCTCGTGGAAAGTCGATTTGTTCAGAAAGTTTACTTTATAATACAGCGAAGTAATCTCGATACAATCGGGAACAAGCAATTCGAGGCTTGAAGGAATTCTTTCAAATTTCTTAGAGGCCTCGAGTACTTTGAATAAATAATTATTAATTAACAAGTAACATGGCTTTCGTCGACGAAAAACAAACAGTTTATCTACAGTCTCTCAACTAAAATTGCATTGGTTAATCGATTATTGAATCGATTCAAGCTGCCAACCACGCATTCATCATTGTATGTACCTACATCGATTTTAAATAGATCATAATCTTGTATATATTGTATTGTAATAAATAAATGCATTGACAATAACTTTTTGGGATATGTCGTTCAAAAGCGCACCGCCTTTGTTCTACAATTTTATATTATTTAGAATAGAGGTAATATAAAAAAGGGGCTGAATTCGTAATTCTCGAATTGACCCACTTTACTTGAGGGCATTGTAATCAGGCCCTGAACTCAAAATTGAATCGCCTCATTTTACTCAAATACTTGAATCACATCTTTATAAGATACTTAGGATCCACTCCTGTTTTGAACCAACTCTTTAATCGGAGTGATTACATCAGCCTGGTTACATTACCTTTTAGGAAATAAAATGGAACAAGTCGATTATTTCACCGGTATCTAAATTATCATCTTGACTCATATCATCTTAAAAAAATTCAGGAACTTTTACTTTCAAAAGTGCAAAAAGTTATAAATTTTTATATAAATTGGCAAGGCACGAGTTTGGCTCGTGATACATTATTCATATTATATCGTCGGAAATGGAACGCTGATTTACGACATTTAACAAGATAGTAAATTCACATTATTCGGAAGACAGCGAGTCTTTAAAGACTACTTGTTCGATACAAATTCTTTAATTATTGTTCCTCACTTTCAAGACTCACTTGCTCGAATCAAATTTTGAGTATTCCGATTATCAGAGTCTTCGGATTAGTATCAGGTTACCAAATATCAAAGTTTTTCTTATGCCGACACGATTATGTCAAATTAGCTTCGTACCGTCGAGAGATAGAGAACAATTTTAAATAGAATCGATAGAAGCAAGATTCAAAATTCAGATCTTTAATGCATGAAAAACCATTTTTAGGTCTTTTGAGAATTCTAATTTAAAATCAGATCAAAATTCGTTCAAAATTTCGATATGAGAATGTCCATTAATTACGTAAGGATTAATCAATTTCTCTAATCCCCCCTCCCCACTTCTTGCGTGAGATTTTGTATTTTTTACTCAATAATCGATATATACATTATTTCTACTGTTAACAAAATTTCAAAAGATTTCCAGTCATACGAAAAGATTTTTCAAATATAGTCAAACGATTCCGGAGAATTAAAATGTAGTGAATTTTTAAAAGATTCCAAAAATTCAAAGGAATTGTATAAGAATTTAATAAAATTTCAAAGGATTCACAAATATGATGGAGGATTTGATTGGATTTCGAGTAATTTTAATGGCTTATAAAATATATTGCAAGGACTTCTAAGAGAATGAAAAAGATTCTAACGAACTTGTAATATTTCAGGTAATTCCAAGGAATTGGTTTGAATACATTACCACGAATTTTGAAAGGCTTTTCAAATTTCCAGAAAGTATCAACGAATTTCAAAGGGCTTCCAAGATTTACAGAAAAATCACGGGATTTCGCAAAATTGCTGAAGATTTCACGGAAATTTGGAGGATTTCGAAATTTTATCAAGGATTTCACGAGATTTCAAGAAACTTTACTGTATTTCAGCAGATTTCAATGGATTTTGACGTATATTTTTATGGATTTTGAGAGATTCATGAAGATTTCCTCGCATTTTAAAAATTTCAGCGAATTTTCAGATTCCCACGGATAATAAATGATTTCCAGGAAGCTCAATTTTTTGAAGGGATATAAAAAAATAGGTACGATATCTATGAAATTCGAAGAACTTAAAAATTCCCACATGACTAAAGCAAAGTCTACCTTCACGATTATTCCGAAAATTGCAATGATTTCAAGGGATTCGAGTTTAAAAGAATGTTTAGGACAATATTACTCCAATTCTTTCATGGGAAATGTAATGGTATATCATTCCATAAAAAACGAATTTCAGAGACACTTTTTCACAATATTACTTCTTTCCTAATAATTAAGACTGAGGGTACATTCGGAAAAGATAATCCTCTAAATCAAAGAAAAATATTTATCGGCTCTCAGTCTACATAAAGTTTCTTCGATTCGTAAATTTTTGTTTCGATTTTCAAGATTTCACAATAATTCCAGAGAAATTCACAAAGATTCGAATGTTTGAAATCTTGCCATTCTTTTAAATCTTCTAAATAACAAGAAATCTTCAAAATTGTTCTTAGTCCTTCATATCCCCTAAAATTGCTGAAATCTGTGGAAATACCACCAACTGATTCCCAAAAGTTCTCTTAAAATTCATTGAAATCTTTGGGAATTGTAAAGACAAATTGCAATACAAGGAAATCGTACGAAATCCCTTGAAGACGTCAGGATTTTGAGATATTTGAGGTTAAATACTCGGAAAATGGGGGTTTTCGTTACGTTTGTTCGTCATCATTTAGTACTCTTCTCCTGCGATTTTTTTTCACAAAGATACATCCATTTTCAGTTTCGACATTCATCTGAACAACCGTATGAACATTCACTCTTTGGAGCATACAATTTTGCACTCGGAAATTTCTCTTAGAAATTTGTACCTGAAGGTCTTGATCAGCTACGTGGTACTCTGAAATGAAAGTGTACCATGTGTTGACCAATGCCGAGTGGCGGCGCCACCCATGTTCGTGGGCTACTACCTGTCAAAATACATGGCAAGCGTCTAAACATTGATCAATGTTGATTGAATAAACAGTATTGAATTATTATTTTGCGTTTTTTTCATAGAAGTAATGAAATTTATGTTTTTGGGATTCCCAAACATTAGAGTCAGTGTCGAAAAAATGGTTGACTGCATATAATTGAGCCGCAAATCTGGATATCCCAACAATCGCGTGGAAGGCAAGGCCCGCGAAATTGTTTTTTTTTTTTTTTTTCAAGCACCAAGCGATGAAAACTTGTTAAAACTATCTCTGACAAAAAGCAATTAATGAGAAGGTTATAAACTAAAATAATTTGGATTTTAGTGGATACATTTGAGTGTTCTGTTCAAATTTTATCTTTGAATTCTACTTTTTTTTATTTCTAGGAATTTTATGATTGAATTGAAGATAACTCCAAATGAATTCGAATGAATTGAGAAAAAATTATCCTCCTTGAAATGACGCTCATAAGTTCCTGAATTTCCACCCGTCATTTCCCTTGAAATCATTGAAAAACTCGGAAATATCATAAAATATTTCGGAATTATCTAAAATATTTTGAAACCTTACACGTCCTAAAAAATTGATGTGTATTTGATGAAACTCTAGGAAATTATCCACAACTCCCTTAAATTTGCATTAGGGTTCATAGAAATCCCTTAAAATTTTTCAGATCTTCCCCAAATGCCTGGAAATTTTCTACAATCGTAAAACAAAATTCGAAATTCTCTAAGGTACCTATAAATTATTGGAATCAATTGAAAACTCTTCGAAATCTTCTTCCCTTCCCTGAAATATTTCAAATATTTCGAAATCTTTTGAACTCACTTGAAAATTTTAAGAACTCTTAAAAAGCCCTCGGAATCTTCTTTCATTCTAGAATATTTCATATCCTTCAGAAACTTCGAAGTCCCCTGCAATTTTGTAAAGCTCTCGGAAATTTTTCAGAATTTCCCAGCTTACCCTCAAATATTTGAAAGCCTTTCTTTTTTTAAATTTCCTCGGAACTTCTTAACCCACCTTGATAATTCATTTAAAGTTTTTAAAATTCCCTAGAATCTTTTAAATTCTTTGGAATACTTTCAGATGAATTGAATCTGTTAACAATTCTTGGCATGTTGCAAAATAATCATAGGATTCTGTGTAAGGGACACCTATTTCAAAGCCTGAACAAGTCTTATAGTAAACCGTGGCAAATTTTCAATTTCCGAATTCATAAGAATTAATTTTTTTTACTGATGAAAATAATTGGATCCTACAATGAATGAAATAATTGAAAATAAAATAATTCAAAAATATGAAAATAATTGATAAACTAACCTTCGTGAAATCTCCTTGAGATCTTTTAAAACTTTGAAATCTTTCGTGAAAACAAGGTATTAAAACTTTTTGAAATCTTCAAAATCTTCGACACCTTTGGATTTTTTTCACATTTTTCTATCTCAAAAAAAAACTAAAATTTCAATCCAAGATTAAATAAGAAACTAGAAATGTCAATTTCGTACTTATGCATATATATTACAGTATTTTCTTTATTTTAACCACACTGTTACACTTTACCACAATAAATAAATTTTCAACGAAATATCTGGATTTTCGAACTACACAGAAGAAATTTTGTGCGGAAAAAAAATAATCTTCTACAAAAAGCCGAATTTCAAACTGAGGAACATAAGTTTTGAACAAAGATGAACCAATTAGACGATTTTTGAACGAAATTCCAACAAATTTTTCTTCATGAAGATTTATGATTTACCAAACAAGACGAATTTTTAAGAAAACATCCTGAAGCCAAGAAGAACTTCTCCATCAACGGAACAGTTATGAGTTTTCAGCAAAGAAAAATTAATTTATAACCAAATAGTTGGTTTTATATCAAATTTTCGAATTCCAAGCTAAAAAAGTTAATTTCCTACACAAATTTCGAATTTCCAACATCAAAAAATTATCTATAACAAAAATGTTGATTCTCCACCAGATATTTCAATCTTTAAAAAAGTTCAATTAATACCCAAGTAGCTAAATTTCTCACCAAAATAGTGAAATTGTCAACCAGAAATATAAGTTTTTAACGAAAAAGGTAATTCTTGACCAAATAGTTCAACTTTCTACCGAATTGTTGATATTTTAAACACTGACGAATTTTGTACAGAAAAATTGAAATTTCGAATCAATAATTTTTTTTTAGTTTGAAAATTGTATTTTCTATTCAGAAATTCAGTATTTGCATAAATAGTTTGCTACCAAAATAGTTGAATTTTTAACAAAAAAGTTCAATTCCAACCAAATAGTTGAATCCACGAAATACATTTTCTTTATAAATTTCCACCCACATTTTATAATTTCAAATTTTCAACTAGAAAAATTTATTTTGCACAAAGTAGTTGAAGTTTCGAACAGTTAGTTGAAGTTTTGACCTTGAATTTCGACTTTCTTAACAAAATGATTAAATTTTCAACAAAATAAGGAAATATTGAAACTAAAATTTTCCATGTAATCGATTTCAATTTAAGATTTAATGTGAAACTAAAAATGGCAATTTCATACTTGTTCATATAATTTACAATAATTTCTCTTTATTAAATTTCCGATTCCATTACCTTCAATCACTATTACTTGAATAATTAGCCTTTTGTTTTTGAGAAAAGGATACACAATAATGTAATATTAAGGTCTAAAATCGATTGAATGAATATTTTAGGCCGTACTTATTAGTTTCAGAAATTCAGAAAACCATGAGGATCCTTTTCATGCACACAAAAGTGCGAGAAAATGTTTTTTATCACAAAAAAAAAACAATTTTAAACATTTTGCCATGTATTATTTCAAACCTAGCCCACGTAGATGGGTGGCGCCGCGCCTCGGCCTTTGTCAACTCTCATGACACCTGTGTTCTACAGGCTTCTGGAGAAGTACCAGCCCCGTGGTCTTGATGGTCTCTTCATAAAAAATTACAGTTAGAAAATCGACATCTTTATTACTAAGATGGTGGTTTCAAAATGGCTGATTGAAATTTACAAAATCTAAGGATTTCAAATGGTATGCTCCAAAGATTCGAAGTGAATGCTCATACGGTTGTTTAGATGAATGTCAAAACTGAAAATGGCTGTATTTTTGTGAAACAAAATCGCTGGTGACTGTCCAATAGCTTATTTTGAAGGAGAAGAGTAGTACTAAATGATAAAAAGACCAAAAAAATTTCGCGCGCCCAGTACATAGCCTCAAAAGAAGCGAAAAACCCCATTTTCCGAGTAGAGAACCTCAAATATCTCAAAATCCTGACGTGACGGACATGTTTTGAGCTCGGATTCGGATTCTACGGAAAAAATTACGCCGGAGGATACCTCTCGTTTTCCAACAACAAATACAACCCAATTATTTGCAGACCTGTGTAATCTTTGAACTCCTTGGAGATACAATTAAAAAGCTTCCCCACCTTAGAATCTTTAAAATCGCAAGGAATTTTTTGAAATTTTATTCTATTTTCGGAAGATCTCAAAAAAAATTCTTAAGTTGAGCTAAAAATCTAAGGAAATCCTAAGAAATTTTCTTAGTTTCTTAGTATCCCTTGAAATTGTTGGAATTCCATCTGTGGAATTCTCTGAGATCCCTTCAAAATGTTTCGAAATCTTAGAACATTTTAGGAATATGTGGATATATGTTCAAAATCTCTTGAAATCAAAAGTAATTCTTCAAAATTAGTTAATATTCTTCGGAGGCCCTTGAAATGCCCGGATAAGTCCGGAAATCTTTGAAATCATTTCAAATCTTTTAAAATTTTCATGGAATTTGAAAAAATGTCTTGAAACCCAATTCTGTATATAATACTGTTTAACTCTTCTGGGATTCTGTGAAATTCCCTGAAATTAGTGGAATCGATGTAACTGATTATGAATACTACGAGAAGTAAATAAATGAATCCTTCGTTTGTTGGTTCTCTATTCTTTGCCTAAAAAACTTACGTAATTATTGGATGATTCCTAACAAAATATTGAAACTAAGAAAAGACTTTTCGTTTACAGATTTCATTCTCTTTTACGAAGCTTTACAAATGCACAAAAAATGAACGATCTCAATGTGAATATGTGTAAATATCCAGAATCGTTCACCCAAAAAAGGGAAGTTTTTGAACTTCCCAGCAAATAATGGCGATAAGTATATACTTGAAAAATCCAACGTTCAAAAACACATTCGAAGCGTACGACGCGCATTTTTTTAAAATTAGTTAGAAAAGACAGATTCGCGTCAGATCTCTCGTTTCAAAAATTATTATTTACAAAAATACAATATCTTTCAATAAATATCTTTTCCTCCTTCTTTCTACACTTTTTCAATTCCATTCGAGTTTTGAGCCGTTCTATGCTATCTTTTGTTTTCAAAATTCGAAACTGAGCTGACTGTTCAATTTCAGCCTCGATTTTCGAATATTTCAGGCCCGTTTTTCAGGCTACGTGGATTTGTTCAGGTTCTTTTTGCCAATTAATAAACAGACATCCATGTTGTCTTTACCTTTGACATATACTTGACCTCTTTGCTCGAATTCGTACCTCTCGTTCAAAACTTCGAGACAGTTACTCGGAAGTTGAATTTTTCCAGCGACCCCAGTAGAGTCCATTCGAGAAGCGATATTGACAGCATCGCCCCATATGTCATAATAAAGTTTTGTGGCACCGATTACACCTGCCGTCACATCGCCGAAGTTGTAACCAACCCTCAGGATCAATTTGAATCCCAAAAGGTCCTGATTGAAATCGCATATTACTTTGTGCATTGCTACTGCGAAATCCAGAAGCTGGAAGAGATGAGTGTTCTCGTTTTCACTGTGCTGGCGAACCTGCAATTTTTTTATTTTTTTTATAACATATTTTATTTTGGATCCATGAAACTAATATAGGGCTCAGGCTCACTCTAGAAATAGAAAAAAGTTAGTGCTTCAATTTTTGGATAATGCAGGGTGGTCGCAGGTCAGGAGAAACCTGAAAATCAAGGAAAAGTCGGGAATTTTGTTGATCAGGAAAAGTCAGAGATTTTCAATTAAAAATTGAAGGGGTCAGGGAACTTCTCTAAAAGACTCTTTAATTAACCATCATGAATTATTATCAAGGCTTCTTGAATTATTTTGCAATTTTTTTAGGGCATTAAAAAAAATCCCGGAAAATGTTTCAATCATTTGGAGGGATTTCAAAGGATTTTGAAGATTTTAGGGTAAACTTCAAAATTTCTAGGGATTTTCAAGAGCCTTAATAAATTTAAACGGATTTCAAGAGATTTCATTGCAATTATAAGGGATTAAAAATGTTCGGAAAATTTTAAAGAGGGTTCCCAGGATTTCAAAGGATTTTATAAGTTGCTAAGGTATTTCACAACATTTTTCGGAATTTCAGGAAATATCATATTTCACGGGATTTTATATTTATCAATATTTTGAAGACTAGAAGGGATTCGTAGGATTTCGAAGATTTCCAAATATTTCAACGTATTTCCGAAGATTATAAGAATTTGCTAAAGGATTCCAAGAGATTTTTAAAGATTTTACAAGGATTTCACTGATTTTAAAGGATTTTGATCAGTTTTTTAGAATTCCAGAAAATATCAGAATTAATGTAATTTCACGGATTTTAAGAGAATTTATTCTCAATAATTGCGGGCTTTACTAGGATTGGTAGAGTTTCAAATATTCCGAAGTATTTTTGAAGAGTTAGGTGAATTAAGATGAGTATAACAAAATTTCAAGGGATTTGAAATATATAAAGGTATTTTAAACAGATTTCAATAATTTGGAGTTTAATGAAATTTCAAAAATTCTTGAATATTTCAGGATAGTCCCAAAAATTTTGAGAATATTTTAAGAGCTTCTAGATAGGTTTCAAATGATTTCAATATTTAGCAGGGATTCAAAAGAATTTTAAAGATCTGAAGGAGGTTAAACACCCCTGAGGTTAACTGCGAATACAAGAATAAGCAGTCGCGGACAGCCGATAGGAACCAGTCGTGG
>WSXT02133668.1:0-10642 GCA_011762715.2 Neuroterus valhalla
ACAAATAGTTTAAGCCAATAAACCGATTTTCCGAAATTTGGCACTTACGCCCGTATGCGGTGTGCCCCTTCATTTATCTACTCTACTACTCGCTACCGGAAAGATTTTTTATCTTACCTGCCAGCAGCAATCCTTAGGCGAGGCATGTGCACGAAATAAGGCATAAATTTAGCGAAATCTATCGCTTCTCTACTGCTTTTATCACATGTTCTTGATTCATCAATTTTTAATTTCTCTTATTACACTTTATTCTAATTTTTTAACAATAATTATTGCAGTGAGCCGGATAATAGAAAAATTGAGAAATAAAACCTCCCCAGTGCTGAAAATTATCTTGTTTTTCTAAGAAAACATTTATTGTATCAGGGTGGCGATTCGGCGGACGATTTCAAATCCCCGGTCATTTCCCGGTTCTTCACGGTCAAGTTTTTCAATTTTCCCGGTCTACTAGAAGTAACATATTTCTATTTGTCGTGAAACGCAAACATTGATTTTGATTCATGGCAATCATTCTAAACATTCTTTAACACAGCATATCAAACATTGCAAAATATATCAATTATGAAAAAATACTTATTTTCAACAAAAAATATCATTCTTTTACGTGAATTGGAACGGGTAAACTCATAATTAATAAAAATCAATTCACGATAACAAAAAAAAACGGATTTACAATTATTAGTTCATTTTTCAATCAAGAAGATGAATATTCATATAAAAAGATAAATATTTAACTAGAGCACTTCACTTTTCAATCATGAAGGAGAATAATATAATTAATAATTATTCGCAACGGAATATGGAGCAGTAATATTTTTAGGTTAAAAAAACAAATTTTAAACCAAGCAAAAGAGTTTTATACCAAGACGAAGAATCTTCAACTGGGGAAGTTGAGTTTTAAACAGATAAATTAACTTTTACTAAAAAAGATGAATTGCCAACGAAAATTTGAATACTCGGATTTCAAAATGAAAAAAATTGATGCTCAACTAATCAAATGAATTTCCGACTGAAACTATGGAATTTTCAATAGGAATAAGTTAAATTTTCAGTTGAAAAATTACATATGACAAAAAAAAAACTAACTTTCAACAAACAAATATTTTTCAACAAACAAAAAAACTAACTGCCGAACAAATTACTACATTTTCACACAAAATGATGAAGAATCAAATGAAATTGTAAATATTTAACTAAAGTAGTTGAATTTTAAACCAGGAAGAATAATTCTTAACTGAAATGATGATCAGTTAACTAGAATAGTTCAATTTCTGACAAAAAATAAATTTTCAACCAAAAAATACAATTTTTCAACAGAATGGTTGAAATTTGAACTAAAAAAATAAAAAATGGAACAGTGAAATTTTTGGCTTAAAAAATTAATGATAAACCAAACATAAGAGTTTTCAACTAGATTAATGTTCGACTAAAATGAAAAATGTTTAACTGTACAACTTGAACTGTTAACCGTAAAGAAGAATTTCTGAGGAAGAATATTAATTTCCACAGGGAAAGATAATTTTCTACCAAAGAACCGACTTTTCATCAAAATATGTGGAGTTTCAATAAAATGATTGAATTTTCAATTCCAAAAGACAAATTTTCACCAAACTGGCGAATTTCTAACTAGAAAAGATCGATTTCCCACTAAAAATGAAGCAGTTAAATTTTCAGTTGAAGAGATTGATTTTTAACCAAACTGAAGTACATAAATTCTCAAAGGAATAATTTAATTTTCAAATTTAAAAATCAATGTTCAACTAAATACTTGATTTTTCACCAAAAAAAGACGAATTGATTTTTAACAAAGTAGTTACAATTTCAACAAGAGGTGAAATTTGAATCGAAATAATGCAACTTTAACATAAAAATTTAACTCTCAACAAACAAATTTAAATTTGAAACAAGAAGTAGATTTTTTTCACTAAAAAAGGATGAATTTGCAATTAACAATTTAAACAAGTTTTCTATCATTATTCATAAATATTTCTTTTTCGAAATACTACTTCTACTCTAAAGACTGCTTGTGACGAATTTTGAATTGGAGGAACGATTTTGTTTAAAATTCTCTCTTCTAAATCCGAATTATAATACATTAATTTGGATAGTTCCCGTTCCATGTAGAAAATTCCCTGTCCCAAGTAAAATATTATACTTCCTCACTGAAACTCCCGGCCCTAAAATAAAACTATAAATATTTTCTGCAATTCCTTGTCCCAAGTCAGATAAATGAGGAAAAAACAGATAAAACGTGATAAATACATTTTTTTTGAAAGAATTTAGATAATAATTCTTTTGTATGTTTGGACTACCATCAATTCGATTATCAAATTTCAGTCAGCTAAAAAAATCTCACAGACAAACAAATTTGCGAAACGTTTTTCTTATAATGAAAAATAAATAAAATCCTTCCTCTCATGAAGTAAAAAGGTATTTAAATATTTCGAGAATCAGAATAAAAGAACGTTACATTCTTTAAATCAAATGATAAAATATCGTTCTGATTCATAAATAGAGAGCGGTCATTTCTCGTATTTTTTCGGTAGAATTTTAATTAGTCTCAGTTGAGTCAAATACATTCCCAGTTTTTTAATGAAATCCCCGGTCATTTCCTGGTTTCTTCCCGTTCAATAAAATTCCCGATTCCTACGTCAAGTCGACACCCTGTGTATGTTTCTACAAATAGTAAATTTTCAGCATTAGGCATATTTCTATTTCCAAAATCTGTTTTTGTGAATCCTTAAAAATTATTCAATCAAAATTATACTTTTACCCTTCATCAAAAAACAATTCATTTCTTCGATCAACTCATATTTTTTGGGAACAATTTCAATCTAGGGGGTGAAATTCATAAAGAGTGCAAAAGCATAGAAGATTTAAATCATATTTATGAGGAAGCAATCTGAGTTCTTAGAGGAAAGTCCTAAAAATGTTTGATTGAGGAAATAACTAGGAGCACAGGAAATAATATAGACGAAAATTTAAATCAAGGACATGAATACCAGAATAAACATAATATAAATAGAAGACAAAATTTATTATACTTTTCCCTAAAATAAAGTGGAAAAATAGTTACCTATTCAATTTTTTTCTTACCTGTTTGAATCGGGAAGCTGTAGCTCGTATCAGTGAACTTATCAGGGGCTGTGAAAGCTCGAACTTTGACCCGGTAAGTCGACCCGGACTTGAGAGCACCATTACAATATCCAGGTTTATTGTCGCAGTTTTCTGATCCGATTGTGAAATCCTCTACTGATCCGTTCTTGAAAGGATAATACGGCTCCATAATCTAGGAATGAAATGAAAAATTTAACCAGAGAGTTTAAAAAAGGATATCACGAATATGTATGAAAAAATAACGAATTCATACGAATCAGCATGTACAAATGCAATTTAGATGGATTATTTATCGAAAATTTATCCATAGATAACTTCTTCGATTATAAAATTTGTTATCCTAAACTTTTGAGGCATAAGGAATCGAAAATTGTTATTTTGGAATATATATATTTGAAATAGTTCAATTATTTTTTTAAATCTATTCAAAAGTGTAGAAAGAAGACTTCAATTCGGAATTATCCATAAGGTTACATATATTCAATTAGCTTGAAAGTTCTGTTCTAACTTTCAGAATACTTAAAAATTAAAAATCCATTCTCTAAATTAAACTTTCAAACAAAATTTTCTGGAAATAAAAATAAATTTATTAGATCCGAAAGAATTCTAATTCGAAGATTATTTGAAACATTTTTTTCAAAACGTACAATTGAGAAAACTATTCCTGGGGAACAATTCAAAAATTAAAAAATTGGCACCACACACAATTTTTCCATCGTCTACTGCTTCTGATTCTTCATTGCTTGATATTAATTTTTTTCAATTATAAGCTTACCGAAATTGAATTAAATCAGGTCAGAATTTTTTCCCTTTGGATCTTCGAATTCTCATGACGTATGGATATATTTAAATATTTTTAGAATCAGAATAAAGGAACGTTACATTCTTCAAATCAAAGGATAAGATCTCTTTTTGATTCATAAAAAGAAAGCTGTCATTTTTTTATTTTTTTAGTAGAATTTCTAATAGTCTAGGTTGAGTCAAGTAAATTCCCGGTTCTTAATTAAACTCCCAGTCATTTCCCGGTTTTTTCCCGGTCAATAAAATTCCCGGTAATTTTCCGGTCTTTTCCGGTTTCCCGGTCAAGTCGCCACCCAAAAATTTGAAGGAATAAGAGACATTTAAGAAGCAGATATCGAGTATAGGCCAGAGTTCCATTTAACAGTGTTATAATCTTTGAATTATATGTTCAGAAAAGAGGAGATTAATTTTACCTGATAGGGAGGCCAAATGCTATAAGCCTGAACGTCCCGCCAACTGGGCATCTCCAATCCGGAAGCGTTTTTACTATCATCTTCAGCAACAATGATAGTGTAAGAAGTAACGGCTCCATTTTGTTCACTAAAGTAATTCTTTCTAAACCGAATTTGGATTGTTGTACTACTCCTGCAAACTTCTGTCGGCACAACTTGAGTTGGTGGTTTCGGAGGGGCCAAAATTGGCATTTTTTGTTTCCAAATAGCCTCTGGACCAAATCCAATTTTTGTCTCGGCCTGGATTTTGAAAACATACGTCTTCCCTGGAACGAGGCTCTTGATAATTCCTCTGAATTCCCCTGGCCTGAAGTCCTTCGTTTGTGTATGGGTTGAACCCTTTGAAAGAAGAAAAAAATTTAATTTTTTTATTCAACTTTTCTAAAACCTAACACGTTTTCTCAAAAAATTGTTAGTCCTCAAAGAGGAGAGATTAATTTTGAGCCATGAGTTTGTTACTTAACCTATAAAATGAATGTCTTTTCGGGAGAGATAAACTTCTAGCCAGAGAGTAGAATTCTCAACCAAAAAGATGAATCTTAAACTAAAATGATAGATCTACAACACAAGAATCATTTTCAACGAGGTAGTTCAACTTCTGACCAAGTAGTTGAATTTTAAGCCAAAAAAGACGAATGGTAAACGAAAGGTGCAATAGTTAAAATTTAAAACAAAAAATTATTTCAACTTCATATAAAAATAGTTCAATTTACCATAAAAAAAGGCAAATTCTCAACAACACAAATTTAATGTTTGACTAAAACCGATTGATTTTTAAGCAAACCCTGAATTAAAGCAAGATTGAAAAATCCTTGTCTCCAAGCATTTCGCAAAGATTTCAGAAAATAATTATCTTTTGTACTTTAAATAATGTACCTTATTTTTAGATATCTCCTAAAATTTCAATATTTTTAGGTTATTGACAACAGTTTCATAATTTTTTGACATTAAAAAGATGAAGATTGCACAGTTTTATATTTCAAGTTCGAGAATGGATATTTCAAATTTTAAACTGGATAATTTTAAGCTGTAAGCTTCGAAAAGGAAATAATTTTATATTGAAATATTGAGGAAAAATATAATCAGATTTATGTCTTTATCTGATTTTATCCTTTTCGAGTAAAAACGTTAAAAATTAAATACTTTATGATAGAAACTTTGAAAAATAAAAATAATCAAAAATTGAAAGAATTTTTGAAACTAAACAATCTTTAACTCAAAGATTGAAGTAGTACAGTTCCGTATCAAAAATAATAAAAATTCCATCATTTTTAGATAAGCATTCAAACTCTCTCAATTTGAAATCGAAAAATGTAAGAATTGAGCATCTTCGTATCTACTTTGGAATCATAAAATTTTGAAACATTTCCAATTAAAGAAACTAATTGTAAAAAAGACTTGTTTCATTGATATTATATGGTATTTTCCTGAATTCGTTTAGAATCTTTGAAATTCTTGAACATAACGAAAAAATTGATTGAAAGCTAATATTCGAGGATTTACTAAGGTTCTTTCATTTTCTTCTTCAGTTGATTAATTCTAATAATAATTCTATTAATTTTCTGATTTCACATATTTTTATGACTCAAAATAATTGAAATAATAAGAAAACGATGGACTTTTTCAACTTCTGATATCACTTTGATGATGAATAATTAAATTGTTAAAATGTATCACAATCAAAGTTGCGGTTTGTTCATTTCAAGCATAAGTCGATTCTTTAACGGTCTTAGTTTTTCTCAGAAAAAAATTGAAATTATTTTGAATATTATGGAAAATTTCTCCCATTTCTAAATAACCTTCCCAAATAGATCTGCGAAAGGATTCAAAATTGTTGCTCTTCAAATAAAACCATGCAAAAACTAATCAACCGAAATTGAATCATTCAAAATTTCAAAATGTTCTCAACTGAACATTTCAAACTCAGTGTCTCTCAGACGTAAAAAACAAGTCAAAAACACATTTTTAATAAATCTTGAAATCCTCTCTTCAACGTTTTGACCACACTGCGGGTCTTTTTCAAGAGTCGATACACACATCTGTAATGCAATGAAAGTACTTTGTTCCTAAAAGAATGATAAACTAAATAGTTACAAGATTTCTCACACAAACTGAGATGGTGATTCCCCTAAACCAAAAAAAAAAAATTGTAATCAACAAAGCTGAGTCAAACGAGAAAACAAGTAAGGTTTTTTTATAAGAAGTCATTTCAAATGATTTTAGAATAAAAACTGTTATTTTCTCCAAACTGAAGCCTTAAAGATAATGGAGAAGCTCCAATAATTTATGAAAATGTCACATCATATAGTACGATGTTTTCAGACAGACGATACAAGACGAACTGTTTTGAAAAGTCGTAATTTTTGAGGTGAGAAGTTACCAATAATCCTCTGCTGGAAGGCGCACCAAAGCTTGAGAATGAATTGAATAAAACAGAAGGAATCTTAATTTTTAATGCATGATGCTCTGATAAATTGGGTTTATATTCATAATTTCTGTTTTTAAATTTATTGAAGTTTTTATATATTTATTGATAAAAATTGATTCGACGATACGTCTTTTGAAAATATGATTTTCTCTGGCCAAAATTTTAATATTATCGAAATAAAAAATATGGTTAAATTCCCCTGAGTGTTGTGACAAGTCAGTGTTGAAATTACCAAATCTACAATCTCTTTTATGTTCATAGATTGTACTTTTTAGCCTCCTGCCAGTTCCACCTATGTATTGTTTATCACAACTAGTACAATTTATTAAATATACAACATTGGGCAAATTTTCTTTAGTGTCCGTATCTTTTTTGTTGGTAAATAACTTATCTAGAGTATTGGTATTCTTGAAATAAACATTAATATTGAACTTCTTCAAGGATCTCCTTAATCTTTCGGAAAGAAATATGTTTTGTCAATATGTTTTCTGGAGTAGAGTTGTAATCATTCTTATTCGCTGCCACCATAATTTTGCCCTTATCGGCTTTTACGAATAGTAAATGTTTATGGTTCTTCCAATAATTTGAGATATCATCTGTGATTTTATTTTCATTTTCAAATGTATTATTACTGTTGTGGTTTGAAATCAATTCCGTTACTGTCTTCCTAATTTTCAGTTTGTTATCATCATTATCTAAATTTTGTTGGTATTGTAGGGGACACCAAATTTATTTCCCAAGACTAAGGGTTCAGCGATTTCATCAGGGATTTTTACATTTGCAACATTTTTTAAACACTTTCCAATCCTGAATTCCCGAAGTTTAACATTAGTTTCAAATTTTTTATCTTTTAACCATTGGAACTTTTTGAAACAATCATTCCCGGCGTTGAATTTAAAAATTTCTAAAGCCCTTAATTGTGAATCAATGAACAGTTGTAACGAATCTTCATTGATCTTCCTGAACGAACGATATTTCAAATAATTAGAAATATTACCTGCTTCTTTAATATTTTCGACAACATTATTAATTTCACAATTCAACAATTTTCTTTGAGTGTTAAGTATAGTATTGTGTAATTTGAAAGTGACTTTAAGGTGTAAATTGTGGATTTTAAACTTATTTGTGTGATGTAGAATGTGAGCTGGAATGAGGGTTTGTTTGCGACATTTTATTAAAAGCGTACGTTGTTCTTTAAGAAGGACGAGTCGTTTCTAAAAACATTAAATATTTTCTTGTTAGACTCAGGTATGTTGATTACAATTTGTTTTTGGTTTAGGAAAATCACCATCTCAGTTTGTGTGAGAAATCTTGTAACTATATAGTTTATTATTCTTTTAAGAACAAAGCATTTTCATTGCATTACAGATGTGTGTATCGACTCTTGAAAGAGACCCGCAGTGTGGTCAAAACGTTGAGAGGATTTCAAGATTTAATAAAAATGTGTTTGTTGACATGTTTTTTATGTCTTCTTCTTTGTTGACTTCAATAATTACCGTAAGAACGAACAAGTGTAAATTCGCTTGAATATTTATCGGTTAATAAAAACGGTCGAAGAAAGGAAAATAACAGTTTTGGATCCATCTGAAATCGTTGTTGTATATTATAATTAACTAAATACTAACAAAATATTAAAATACGACACGTTTTTTAACTTCTTTATGTATCTTTTTAAAAAAATTTTTGTTTATATTACATGGTAGAGCAATGTTACACAACGCGCGTATTTTTCTGGTATTGAATAAATGAAGTCAAGGTTTCTTTGCCTGGAGACCTCTGTAATTACTCGTTCTCTGAATTATTAATGGAAAAATCAAATAGTGAGCATTACTCACCTCCAGGCCATAAGTGATGCTGAATTTGCGGATAATGCCATTTTGCTCTTGACTAGGAAGCGACCATTCGAAACTGATGTCACCCGGCTGAATGTCGGTGGGGCTGAATTTCTCAACCCTCCCAGGGAAAGATTCACTGGTGGTGAAACTTGCACTGATCGGATTAGACCTGCGCAAATAATTGGATTCTGTCCCCGACCGGACCACAAGGGTGAATGTGTAATTTCTATGTGGCTTCAGGTCCAAAATCGTGATGGCGTTAGCGAATGTGATATTCTGCACATAGTTGCCCTCAGTATTGATATATTGCACCTCGAAGGCATCATATTCGCCTCGAGGAATATCCCAGGTCAGGGTTATCTTCGTATCATTCACCTCCAACGAATTAATTGCCGTAATTGGCTCTGGATCTGTAAAAAATGCAAATTCCATCATTCGATATCCTAGATTCTTAGTTTCTGTTGTTGAAAAACGTATTTTCATATTTTTTCAATTAAATATTTCAAGAATGTAATTCCTAACGATTATTGAAAGACCACTCTTTTTATTATTGCTTCCGTTTTATTAGTTCTTATACTAAAAAGAAGTAAAGATCACTTGAATATAATTTTATCAAAATCTATTGCCAAAATTAAATGAAAAATTGAAAACTATACAAATTGCAGTTTAAAATTGAACAATTTTGAATCGAAAGCTACTTTCAGCCGATAAGAATTTTCTTTTTTTGACTATTACATTTTTTTTAGGGAATATACACTTAATATCCGAAAAATCTAGTTTTTTTATTGCAAACAAGAAATTTTCTATCATTACGTAAGCATGATTTTTGAAATCTCGAATTCCCTTCCACCTAGTGTCAGGTGCGGATCCAGAGGGGGGCCACGACGGCTTGCCCCTCACTAAAGTCCAGATTTGAGTTTTCATATAAGACAAAGTTTATCATATATAATGCTGGAAAGCGAATTTCCTACTTGAATACGGTTATAGAGTGGGCATCATTTTATTGTGAATAACCATTTGTTGGCGAGGTTAAGTTTTACGATTGTTTTGGTCAATATAACAAAGTTCTTAAAACCTAAAATATTCTGAAATTAAAGTATCACAGACAATATCAACAATGATAAATATTTTATTTCTGCATTGTGGCTATTTTGAGGCGACTTTAGTTTTTTGATGATAGATTTTTTTAAGTTTCTTCATTCTTGGCGTCGTCGTAAAAAGGAAATGTTTAGTTTCATGATACGAAAAGTTCAAGCTAACACCAACTTCAAACAAGAAGGTGAATATTCAAACAAGAAGATTAATTCGCAAATAGAATGAATAATTTTCAAAGACAAAATACAATGTTTCAACAAAATAGTCGAGTTTTGAACCCAAAAAATATTTATTTTCAACCAACAATGGAACAGTAATATTTTTAGTTTAAAAAACCAATTTCAAATCAAACATATGAGTTTCATACTAAAACAAAGAATCCTTGACTGAAGGAGTTAAGTTTGCATACAAATAAATTAACTTTTACTGGAAAAGATCAATTGTAAACGAAAATTTTAATACTCGAATTTTTAATTGAAAAAAGTGGATGTTTAACTAAACAAATTATTTCTTAACCGAAACCCTGAAATTTTCAATTGGAATGAGTCGAATTTCTAGTTTAAAATAATTAATTATAACAAAAAAAAACTTAACTTTCAACAAACGAAAAAAACTAACTCTCAAACAAATATTTTCACGTTTACACAAAATGATGAAGAATTCAATGAAATTGAATATACTACGCTTGAGTAGTTGAATTTTAAACCAGAAACACGAATTTTTTACGGGAATGATGATCATTAAACCAGAATAGTTCAATTTTCATGGAAAAAATATTATCTTTCAACAAAATGGTAAAATTTAAACTGATTTTTTTATTTCGAAAAATTATTTTCAGAAGAATATTTAAGAATATTTCGAAGCACACAAATTTTTATGCATAAATAACAATTGAACCGTTATAAATTTGGAAA
>WSXT02133690.1:0-10641 GCA_011762715.2 Neuroterus valhalla
ACATGAATGAATGTTTGTCTGTATGTCCTATATAGAATCGTTAACTATGCATTTGATAATGTGATGATCTTTGGCAAAGTTGTTGTGCATAAGCCTGGTTGAAAATAAAAATATAGTGTTCTAAACACCTAAATCATACGAAGAATAATGCACATAAGTAATATATCTCGCGCACATGTCGGAAATAAGCAGTACTATGTAAAAGAAACCTATGAAATTGTTGAGCTACTTTTTTATTAAATTGATATATAGATAAAATATCTTTTCGTTTTGTTTCGGATCTCAAGCTTCCGCTTATTATAAATGGTCAAAAAATAGCTACTGCAACCTATCCATGTCCCTATTGTTCTATTTCCCTGACTGTTCTAAGAACAAAATGAAATTCAAAAAGTGATAGTGATTCTTTCACTTGAAAGACTTTCTAAGATTTAAATGATGATTTCTGAAATTTTTAGACAATGGAAAAAATACAAACAATGGCAAATTAATGCAATAGTTCGATCAACGCTTCACATTTTGATGAAGATGATAGTGTTGTTATTAAGAAGTGTATAATTCCTGAGCTGCACATTGTACAAGGATTTGTTAATAATTTGTTTTGGGATGGGCTGGTCCAACGAGTAGTTTTGGAATGCTTAATCTAGCCTAAGAAGTTGAATCTTATTGAAAAAACTATAATGGAAATGTGTTCAACGGAAATGCTTGCAACCCGTTGTGAAAAAAAGCAGACAAACTTTTAGATCCATCAATTTACCAAAATATTGGTCAGCCCTCAGAGCAAAAAAGTTGAAAATTGTTTTTATATGACAGAGGGTAATTTTTATGCATTGAAAACTCAAATATACTAGTGGACCGTCTTGTAAAATCTTTAAGTTATCTGAATGAAAATGGAGTTAGTTGTCAATTGTTGAATTTTCATCCACCCATATTTGAGAGGACACCCATTCTGTATAAAGTTTGTGTTATAATGTTGAATTATTTTTCTTATTTTACGTTTTTGAATTTGTATTTTGAAAAAAAATTTCAAATGGAAGAATAGGTACCATCATATCCTTGGCGTTGTTAGTGGGGCAGAAGCCTAGACTGGTGAAAACTTTATTCAAATATATACATGCACACACAATTAAAAGTATAAATCTGGTGATTCTTAGATTGTTAAAAAAAAACTTTTTTTTATAATCTTCTCAAGATTTTTGGGAAGAGGAGCAGTTAGCATTCCAATCTCAACGGGAATATGTTATCTGAACGATACTGAATCGAACCCCATAGACCGTTTTCGTTGACATTTTTGTTCGATTTAAAACCGGCTATGGAGCACCGTGACATAGGGTTAATGTGTCGGTCACCGGACACATACAAATAGTCGCGTGGTAGGATAATCATGTGGAATTCACAGTAGAAAAAGTTCACTAATGCATCATTTTTAAAAGTAAGCAGATGTCGAGAATTTTGGAATCTTGTTTTGCTGTTTCCAATGTAAAATCTCGTGGATTGATAAATGTACCTGCCGGGACTTTTGTGCAATCCTAAAATTTACAGGATAAGTTTCGTTGCGGGATTTTCTCTGAAATGTTAAGAAATTTATATGCAAAGATCATACTTTCCGGTAGAATGTTTGCCTATTAAAAAATTTGGCTTTTGAACTTTTGTTCGTAAGATTATTTCAAATTTTGTAAAGAATTATCTTCAAACAGCTTCGAGGTGAAAGGTGAAATTCATTGTGATAATTATTATAATTTGGAAATTCTTTCTCATGTGCAAGAGATTTGAAATCGTTTCATACATTCGATCCATAGTAGACTAAGAGAAAATCCGATTTTTCGTGGGCAAGAGTTCGTTTCGAGGAATTTCCCTTAAAAATGAATTTTTTTAGTTTCAACGTTAAATAAAACACAAAGCTTTTGAGATTATACTTAATCATAATAGTTATATATAATACCAATAGGAATTATAAGTTCAAACAGTGAGGGATGGTTTATCCAATTTTGCAGCGTGATTCTAATGAAAAAATCTCATCTATGTGGACTAAAAATAGTATATAAGACAGTAATAGAGAAACATGTTGGAGTTTCCTGTGCTTTTCATGAAAGAAGATTTTTTTTACGTGAGTATTGACACAAAAATAAATCCTTTTCAGATAAATCTCTGCTTTGTTCCAGTTAGAGAAAAGTTTCTGGTATCTTGTTTTCGTTGTTCCTTATCCAATATTTTTTTGTACGCTCAAACGCGTTTCCGCAGAACTCCAAATTTTCCTTAAAGTTTGTATATAAGAGAATTCTATTGAAGTAGGATTTAACCTCTTGAATTTCGTTAGAACATCATATTTAGTTTAACTGAAAAAATGCTTCAGCAACATTAACAGTAGCATAAAGGTTATTCTCTATCCTAGCATTCATCTCCTGCTTCTCTACATCCATTCATTGTTCCTCCAGAACAGCTACAGGTGATGAATGGGTACTGGATATGTGGAATGCAAGAGTTCAAATGATCTGAAGAAAAAGGAATAGAAGGATACTATGCGCGTTAGGCAGCTAGATATTCTGTGCATAGTAGAAACAAAGAAAAAGACTGTTATTGTACCATGCTACGCTTCGGTTGATGGTAACAGTAAAGAGACAAAGGACACTTTATGGGACTGGTTGAATTATATTATAAGAACATGTGATTCCGGCGGAAGAATAATAGAAATCGCAGATATAACCATCTGGGTTGGTGTTAAGCGCCTTGGTCATTTCGGAGACTTAGAAACTAACGGTAATGGGGATCAATCGATTAGTGTATGCCCAGAAAAGATTTTGTTCATCAACAATACCTGGTTAAGGCATGAAATGACACAAATGTTCACTTAGAGGCGTGTGAAAAGCCAAAAAATTATCGAACTTGTGGTAGTGGGGGAATAAAAAATCTGCAGAAACCAGAAGTACAAACAGTATATCGTGAAAAGCTAGAATAATATTTAGAGCATCGCAAAGGAGATTTGAAAACGTAGATATGCAACAAGAATGTAAGGGTGCATGGATGCTACTGCAGGATGACGTCTTTCATAGCACATCGGAAGTCTGTGGTGCTTCCACTGTGAAAGTCTTGTGGAATACCAGCAGTGTGATAATCGGAATCAAGAATGCTCTTAATAAAATGGTATGGAATTCAGGCACAGCAATATAAGCAATGTATAATGGTAGTACAACGAGTGTGAGAGTCAATGGGCAAAAAAGCGATTGGTTTGATATTGAGCAGGGCGTTAGACAAGGATGAATTATGTCCTTATGGATGTTTATAAGATAATTGGAAAACTGTCAGAGAATAGCTATCCTTCACGGCCAAGGTAATGATCTCAAGACGGTGAAATCTTATGGCTTTGCATTCGCAGATGACGGGATGGTTACGACAGAATCAGTCGATGACTTGCAGAGGAAGATGAGCATACTGAATACTAGCATGAAGAGCCTGGGTCTCGATTTTGCAGTGTTTAAAACAAAAATTATCGTGTTTAAAAGTCAGGATGCAAAAACGAAATGCAATATTACCATTAATGCATGGAGGATAGAACAAGTTGATGATTTCGTGTATCTTGGAAGCTTGTTTACTGCTGATGAAAAAATAAATGCAGAGTTTCAGTGCCGCCACAGCCCAATTTGCTGAGTACTGTTCATATCATCGCGAACAGTAGAGATCCCCTTCTGGGCAATGGTCAGGACTGACTGACCCTTAACATCAGAAATAAGGACAGTGCAGTACTCCATAAAGATGCTCCACTTCTCAAAGGAAATGTTTAGAAATTGGAGGCAAAAAACTCCCCAGAGCAACATGAACACAAGGTAATGTAGAAAACTTCTACCAAATTGTAGAAAATCAATCCTTGTCACATAAGTCAGTGTTCACTTTTCTTAAATCATCTGGACTCAATTCAGGAACAGAAAATTTTAACATTCGCCTGTCAAGACGTTAAGTGTTCCACTTAAGCATACCGTAGAAGCATATTACGATAGAGGTTTCAAGCGATAGGTTCAGTGCAAGTCTTAAACTGCCTGAGCACCTATTTCATATTCTATCGAATTGATCTATTCACACAGTAACGAAGTATTTGTACAAACACAATGCTGCCTTAAGAGTGCTTTACTGCCATCTTTGTTACTCTTATGGAGTTGGCTGCGACCTGGCCCTGCTGAATGCTCCGAGGGGAATAGAATCTGTCGTTGAGAACAAGGAGTGCCGAATCTACTGGAACTACGATTTTCCGACAATAGCCCCAATCCAACACAAAAGACCCGACATGGTGCTCCTTGACAAGCGTGACCGAACTATGTTCGTGATCGAATTCTCAGACCCGGCCGACTACAACATCAAAGGCGAGGAAACCGAGAGGAAGATGAATTACAATGATCTTAGAAAACAACTCATGTTGCGGATAGAGGATCCCTGTGCCGAGCGTTTCTGCTGAATACTTTGAGAGTTCTGTGGCCCTCGCATAGGCGAATATGCAAACTACAGAAAGAGGAGAGGAAAAAACGAAAAGACCGAAAAATAACAATTAGGGAAGGGAGAAAAATTGGGAAAAAAGGATTCGCCATAAATTTTTTGGGAAAATGAAAATATATAACTTATTTGGAAAATTGTATAATAAAGAGAAAAAAATGATATCCAATATCAATTTCATAAACCAGAGCTACATGAAAGATGTGAGGGGAAAAGTTGCGCCATAAATCCCGAAAGTTATATAGCACATGCGCGTAAACATTATGGTCTAGTTCTTTATTAAAACATATGATGAACAAGTAATGGAAAAATTTTCAGCTATTATATTATTTTTATCATTAATTTTCTTTTTTCATAAACAAACCACATGCCCCCCAAAAGTTTCAGGTGATGATGGAAGACTAGTTGTGTGGATTGCCAAAGGTGTAAATGTTCAGAAGGAGGAGGAATCGTGGGATAGCATGCGAGTGAGGATACTTGATATTCTGCTTGTACGGAAAAAAGAAGAGAAAGAGTACACAATGAATCACACAGTAGCCAACACAGTAGGTTGATGGTAACAGTGAAGATAAAAAAGGGCGAACCTGTGCAACGCGAAGCTACAGATAGAGTACTTGCTAATTTTCAAGACCGAAAAACGAACGGCAATAGGGATAAATCGATTAATTTATGCATAGACAAGGGTTTGTTTAGTACGACCACTTGGTTCAGGCATGACTTTGTAAATATGTATACTCGGTGCCGAGGTGAAAGCCATGGTATGATCGAATTTGTTGTAGTAGACGAAAAACTGAGGGGACTTGTAGAAGATACAAGATCTATAAGAGGTTCTGAATTTGGAACGGATGACAACCCTATGGTTTTAAAAGTGAACCTAGGTCAACAATCAATAGGAAGTTCTATCAATGAATCAGAGGCGATGTGAGAAAGAATGGATAATCGGCAGAAACCAGGAGTACAAATAGTATTCCGCGATTTCTCCTAGCCAAAAGTTTTCTAGTTGAAATGATTGTGGAGAAAATAAGAAACAATTTTCGAAATGGGTAAAGAAAACTAGAGAAGGAAATACTAGCAGTTTGGAAATCAGGATTAGGAATGCTGATGGTGAAATAGCATGGGATCCGGATAAAGTTGAAGACTGTATGACTCATTTTTTCAAGGAGCTGTATGCAGGAGAAGCCATGGAACACAGTAACTGTAACACGGACGAGGTAAAGTTAGACAATTTCGAAGTAAGTGGCGGAAGCAGAATTGTTATCAAAGACATCATTTCCTTAATTAAAAATCTGAAGAATGGTATGGCTGCTGGCGTAGATGGTATTACTTCTAGAATGCCAAGGAGCGTGGGCAGATATTTATTTATGTGCCTATGTGGAAATGCGGATACGTGTGCTGTGAAAGGCGAAGTTCCAAACGATTGGAGAAAGGCGATGATTGTCCCAGTCTACAACAGAAAAGGTGGTCTGACTGGGTAAATGGACCACTGAGCGATTTGTTTGATATATGAAAGGGCTTCAGACAAGGATGCGTTATGTTCCCTTATATGTTGAATGTATTTATTTAAAAAATCTGAGTATGGCTCTCTTTAACGTAGAAGGTTTTGATTTCAGGACATTGAAACCACGTGGCTTTGCGTTTGCAGATGACAGGATCGTTACGGTAGAATCAGGCGATAAATTGCGTAGGATAATGACCAGACTAGATACCAGAATGAAGAGCATGGGCGAGAATAAAACAAAAACTATCGTGTTTGGAAGTCAGGGTGCGAAATAATCTGCAATATTGCCCTAAATAAAGAGAGGATAGAACAAGTTGATAATTTTGTGTATCTTGGAATATTATTCACTGCTAACGGAAAGGAAGATGCAGAGGTTTCCAGACGTTTGAATGAGCGTTGAAAGATCATCGGCAGTGAACCCGCTGTAACTGAAATTAAAAATGTAATAAATAGAATATTGAATATAGAATATTGAATATTTTGGAAAAAATTTAATTTTTCTAATTTTTAACATGGAAGTTCCAATCCAAAAATTTCATGAACCGCAAAACTCCAGGTTCCGCTCATGTCTAACTTCTGTTGTTCTTCCGGAAACTTTGATTTGAAATTCATTTGAAATTTTCTGCAAAAGCAGCTGGTATTTCATGATCCGAAATTTCCGCAAGGAATTCACGAAATTTTCCAAAAGCATATCCAACTTCTTATCTTTGTTTACATTTATATACATTAGGGAAAATTAAATGGAAAATGAATAAATTCTTAATCTAAAAAGATATTTTGATGTTCCATGATTTTGGAGGTCCCGAGGGGGATATGTACAGCGAATATGGAAAGTTTTGAGGTCTTAGATAAAAAAAAAATAAAGCGTGTCATTGGATCAGGATCATAAAAGAATTCACATAAGGCAGTCGTTCGCGGAGTCACTTCTTAGAAGCAATTCTGTAGTAACCAGATTACTGTTTTATTTATCTGTTAGATATTTTTTTCTACCTGAGAAATGAAATTTGCTGCCTCCATTGCAATCTTGAAAATCTTGGGCTCAGTTTGTTTTGATCGTGAGTGCGATGAGACATTATTATTTTTATCAGTTATATCAAGTATATGTGTACTACTTCTAAAAAACTTCCTTATCTTAATATGGTCTTTTCGAGAGCTTTGAAAAATTTGATATTCAAGGAGTATAAGAGAAAATCTGAGCTGAGTTCTTGTTATGAAAATGAATTCTGTGGAAATTGTTCGATAGTTCCTTACAAGCTTTTGTTCATGGGAATATAAATTAAATATGTGAGTAACGGAAGTGTACAAATGATTACTATTTCCGCAGTTTTCATGTTTGCATAAATTTCTATTATTCAAAATCGGACGATGTTTTCGCATTTCCGTCGGCATCTGGGAGCGGAAACTGCACGATTCTGGGAAGAATTTATTGTGAGCCGCCGGACCGAAATACGCTGAAATCGAGAAATCGCGCATGTCGTACAGGAAACATCAGCCTCGTCGCAAGAAACACATGTTTTCCGTCTGATGACACAATATACTATTTTTTCCCTATTCTTCTATTCTACTCGTATTTGCTGTCGAATATTAATGGTTTAATCAGTACCTATATAACCATTAGCTATCTATTTTACTTAGTCCTACTCACGATCAATGCCTCACGACAGCTACCTTCAGTTCTCCGTCTTATTCCTCTTTGTTGTTGAAAAGTAAGTTATGGGATGAAAATTCCACCCTTCTAACATTGAACTGTTTCACGTTTTTTATTCAGCTATTTGTCCTGAACCTGAACTGTTCTGTTGAAAGTTCAATATTTTTGACAGAACTGGAGCGACTTTGTAGGCGTTATAATATTGAGGGAGATATCCGACTGATGTGTGCAAAATTTTCTTTCCAGATCAAGGATTCATATTAATTAACGATTAGGGTAACTTTTGTGTTGAAGGAATCATCTTGCATGATTGCTTTCTAAAACGAGCTCGCACAAAAAGTATGGAATCATGGAACGAAAAGGCCTTTCCCATATTTTTTGTGCAAGATCCTTTAACAACCTGGTGAAAAGTTTGACTAATTTACTAAAAACAATTCATGAAAAATCAGTTTTCTTTCCATCAGACTATGTCTTTTTTGTTTCAAAAAGAAGAAAGAACGCCTAATGTGTTTTGGCTAACAGCAGCGTTACGGTTGTCAGCAAGTCTGACGGAAAAGAGTAAGGGAGCGGCAATTCATAGCCGCAATTGTGTTTTGTAGTTTACGGATGGCACCTCACTGGTCTGAACAAAATTCATGGATGCAATTTTTGTTTGAAATCAGGTGCAGATGGATACCATCACCATTCACCACCTCCAGGAGTCTTTATTGTGACAATGACGGATGAATCAACTTATAAGGGGAATCTCCAGCCTATCGGAAATTCAGTACCCCTCTGGATGCAGCGTGGACAAGTACATCCCAAAGACTTCCACTATTATATGCGAACACCGCAACAGAGTTATGAATCAACTTTTAGCGAGATCGAACCCAGAGATGGTCAAAAGATTGCTAGTATTTTTCCATCGGCAGTTGAGATTAATTATGGAAATGGTAAAGTAGGTTATAGTAACAAGTTCAGGAAGTACAATGTACAAGAAAAGAATCATACAAATGTATGGATAGATGATCCAGGCGATATGCCGGGATCCTATAGCATATACCTATCAATACCAAGTCCCAACGGAAGAGTGTTTAAAGCAGTTTTCGAATGGTTGCCACCGTGGATGACTTTTCCGACACAGTGACATGTTTTTGCATGACACTATTCAAATCCTTCATTCCAAAATAGATTTGCTCAGCACGAATTGCAAGTTGGAGTACACGGTGTTTTAGTTCTATTCTGTGCTACTCTTATATCCAAGAAAGTTGGTGGTATGTTATGTTTAACTTGACATCCAAACTTGCAAAATAAAATCTTTGTTGACATGAGTGAATTCATTTTGTCTCTTATTCGATCTATTTCAAACCTGATGAGTTCCAGTGGTTTTCCTTCAAAAGCTGATCCTTACTTTGCAAGACATACATATGACCTGGAGTAAGGTGGGTAATGCGTGCGAAAGAGAAGACAGAATGTTTTCTTTTGTTTCGCGTGTATGATTAAAATGTTATTTAGAATAACGTGTTCTGAAAAAAAAATCCGTTCACAAAATATATAGAAAATACCGGATGAGTATCCAATTTCTATCAATAAACATCGTTTGAGAAAAAGGAGGATGGAAAATTACTTTCTGCCAACTTTTCTTAACAATGTCATGATTTTTGCTACATTATACTTTCTCCGTATGCAAAGTCTAGCAGTGCTAATTAAAGAAAAAGACGTTTTGTATTTGAAATATTCAATTTTCTCTAAATACCCATTAGGGATTCTGTTTGTTTTGCTTTGCCTAGCTTAGATCCTTTTGCATTTAATACCAACGTGTCCGGAAATCAAGAGCAGAAACACTCGGTTTCCCTTTGCTAGATTTTTGAGTGCATCATTGCACTCTCACACTAATAGCGACGTAGTCGTTGGACTGTTCAGGGCCATAACAGTTGCTCTGCTGTCCGAGCAGATACGCACGTACGTCATTTATTGCCATACTCCAGTGTCTTATAGGCGCAGCCATAATTTCGCATCGAAGGACAGTGGCGCAGGATCCCATCGGATCTTGAAGCCCATTCCACTCCTGCTTCGGCAGACACCAGCTACTGCTTCCTCCTTGTTTCTGTACGGATCTGTGAACCAATTATCTCCATCACTAGGTGGGGGTTCCTCCCTCTGATAACTATGCTGAGCCTCGAGGCTTCTCTTGCAGTCATGGTCTTGATGGTGAGATTTAAGGACTCTTTACCCGTTAGTGCCCTCAGCGCCATCGTGGATGTCGACATTGAGGCTCCGATTACGCCTCTAAGAACCATTGCCTCCATTCTTTCCATTCGGGACCTCACAGTCAATAGTTTGGCCCCGCTGCATGAGACCACCACCGCATAGGTTAGACTGCGGAGCAGGATCGCTGTGTACATCGACATAGGTGTTTCTGGCTAAAAGCTCTAACTTTTCCCGATGGCTCTCCTGCAGAGTGAAAGGGTCGCTTTGAGCTTCTTCTGACCTTTTATTCTGAGTGCTCCTCTTTATTATTACCTAATCGCGTGACGAATTTCCAAAACTTATTATTTCATTGGACATTTCTTGTATGAAGGTTATTCACATTTAATTCACTTGACACACTAACTCCAAGAAACTATTAGAACTCCACCTTCTCTTATCTGAAACTCCCAGTTCTGGCATTTGGTCCAAATTGGACCGCATTACTTTTGACCAAACCGAACAGATTAAAAATTTCCTATAACAAAAAACAAAAGACAAAATTTGACAAATTGCTTCCAGCACTGCAAACAACACTAATCAACATTGTTAAAAATTTCTCTAATCAATCTCTGAGTAATGAAATGATTTAAGCTCTAGCTAAAGGACATGACTTTGCTGTGGCGCCTTCTGCAATTCCAAAAGAAGAAATAATAAGCAATTTAAAGTCCGTAATATATAACCTACCACCTGAAGAAGCAAATGACATTAGGCGAAGGACGGCCAACATCCTACGCCAAGCACGACTTCCCTCCTCAAACTTGACTAGAAAAGAAAAAACAGCAATCAAAGA
>WSXT02133701.1:0-24711 GCA_011762715.2 Neuroterus valhalla
AATATTTCAAATTATACCCTCAGTCCCTTACGAAATTCCATATTGCATTTCTGCGCACAAGTATCAGTTCATGGTAAATAAAAAAGGTATAATATGAGCAGTTAACATACTCCATGTCCACAGTTACCTGAAGAAAAGTACTATGTAAGTTTCAAAATTTCGGGGGGGGGGGCCCTCCCCCTCTCTGGATCCGTCCTTGCTCTTGCAGAACCCGTGACAGTTGAGACAATTTCTGGTTACAGATGTCATATCTTCGATGCAATAGATTTGACAATTCAAATCATTTACGATCTGTCAAGCTTCAAGATTAAGAGATACAATTTTTTTTCGTCTTTCCAGCATTTCGTCTCTCATCTCTTTTTTCTAATAATGGCAGTATTGACTCTTCTCCTTTGCTGCTTTCAATTATGTAACAAGCTGCGTCTTCTTGGAGGTTATAACTCATTCTTTTCATTACTCTTGACACGGTTTTTTTTACGGATTCGTTATCTTAGTTCAATATTAACGTGATAACTAGATTGTTACTTTTCCCATTTTGATCTCTCTAATTTTGTTCCTGATTTGAAAATTCTATATCCATTATAATCCTTTCATTTTCACCCTCAAGGTCTTTTATTTGCTGCCTTTGTTTCTCCCTAGATTGCTTCAGTTCTTCGTAGGTTCTTGACATAAAATTCAGCAATTTCTGCAAATCTTTCAGACTTTGCTCTTCCTTGAGTTAGCTAAGCTTTGATGAATGTCCGCAAATTTCTTACACAGGTCTGCAACCGAGAAAAAGGGAGGTACAAAGATCTCGGAGAATACCTTCAGCGGCATCATCAAGGATATTTGGTCAAATTAATTGTTCTCATCATTGCTGCTCTTGGAGGCGCGACGCATTCACTGGTTATGGTATGGCTTCCACGTTGATAACCAGTGCAAGCATCGCACTTCAAAGAGCACCGATGATGAGAACAATCAATTTAACAGAATATCCTTGATGATGTCGCTGTAGGTGTTCTCTGAGATCTTTGTACCGGTCCTTTTCCTCGGTTTCCTTGCCTTTGATGTTGTAGTCAGCCGGGTCCGAGAATTCGATTACGAACAGGGTTTGGTCACGTTTGTCAAGGAGCACGATATCGGGTCTTGTGTGTTGGATGGAGGCTACTGTCGAGAAATCGTAGTTCCAGCAGATTCGGCACTACTGGTTCTCAACAATAGACTCTATCCTCCTTAAAGCGTTCAGCGAGGCAGGGTCGCGGCCAACCCCAAGAGCGACAAAGATCTTAAGCAATCTTAAGGTAAAGCAATCTTAAGGTAGCTTTGTCTCTTTAAAAATATGTTGTTCCTGCGTGAATAGGGCAGATGGATAGTATATGCCATAGGTGTTCAGGAAGTTTAAGACACGCCCTGCACCTATCCTTGGAAACCTCTTGCCGTAATATGCTTCTACGGTATGCTTAGGTGTAAATTACACCATCCTGACACGCGAAAATGAAAATCTTGGTTCCTGAATTGAGTCCAGGTGATTTTAGATAAGCAAACGTTCAATCATGTGACAAGAATTGTTCTTTTTCAATTTTGCAAAAGTTCCCATGCATCACCTTGTCTTCATGTTCTTTCAGGAAGTTTTTCGCCACAGCTTTCTTCACCTGTGCCCTGAGAATTGAGACATCTTAATAGAGTAATGCACTGTCCTCACTTCTTATGTTGAGTTCCAGGTCAAGGGTTTCAGCTGCCTTCCCCGCGGCCTTATAAGGAACGCTCCATCCCTACTCATTTCGTGATTCCTGACCATGGCCAGGAGAGGATCTCTACCGTTCGCGATGATATAAACAGTACTAAGGATGATTCGGTTGTATAGGCATTCAAGATTGAGAAGTCCGCTCCCGCCTTTACGGCGTGTGATGTATAAGCGTGGAACCGGAGTGGATTCTTGAGTGGATAAGAAAACTGAATTAAACTGAATAAACTGAATAGTTCCGTGTATTCTCAAACAGGCAGGAATCTAATCCACACTATAATCCGGAATTCCTCAGCATCTCGATGGCAATTCTGTCCCTCTTTGGACCAGCGCCTACCTTGCCTGATTGTGAAGTGATAATTCAACCCCCCCCCCACGTCTCAAGTGGAACATGTCATACAGATAAGATAACCCGGAATAAGTATAAGTTGAGAAAATAATTAACAGGAGCTCCGTTGTCTGGCAAGAATCTTGGTTCTTGGTGAAATCACATCCAAGTCTTAAATATGTTTGAGTGATAGTTATCCACCACTAGTTTACATTGAATTTAACTGAATAATTCAAAACCTTCAAATGTGGTTTACAGCAATCCAAGTATCTAAGAGTAGCAGTATCCAGCTCATTTAGCCATAACTGACCACTCAGGCTGCTCGCAGTCGGCCCTATAGTTGATTTTTCGTTCAATGTCCTTTTTCCCAAACGAATTTTTTTTGTGCGACCGAATTTTCGATTCTTCGGGTAAATTGAAGAAAATTGTTTTAATGATATTGAAGGACTCTATAAAAGATACGTTTTTCCCCGCCCATATTTTTTTCCATATCTTTCATTGTTTGACTTTTCGAGTACTACTATCATTTGTAATCACATTTTGTAATATCTGATCATTATCAAAGTTCTCACTAATAGATCAAGCAAATAATGCGAGTGATGAAGATAGTATCCTAGAAAGCAGTCATTAGCTGAGCCTCACTTTTAACGAATTTTATCCAAGCTTCATTACCAGCGTGGCAATTTAGACGAAAATCAAGATTATTGGTTAAATGTTACTCCTAACATTTGTGGCGTTCCTCTACTTTCGATGTAAGTCTAATATAATAATATACCCAATAAATCTAATGACTATTTGCGACGATAAATTACAACTCTAGCCACGTCTCACGACCGTGAGGTGAGTGGTCACAGGCACAACAAAATCAAAATGGACTGCTGGCGCGACCCTTGTGTGTCTTAAGGACACGAGTCTTAATCTATCCAAGAAGTGCCACAGCATTATTGTGAAACACACTCATGTGCGCGCGCGGAGTGCGAGATCCAGAAGACGCGCGCCAGAGACATGCTAGTAGGAATACACCACTATGGACAGACCACCCCCTCCAATTTTCTTCCCCCCTCCTCACCCTCGCGCCACTAAGGCGCCGATCCCATCGCTTTTGCGGTCCTACCCTTTGCCGGTCTAGAACACCAGTTACTTTGAAGGGTGATTTGCGAAGGTGCGCAACCTGACACATCCTTGGAGAAAAGTAATACTCTATGTATTGTAAAGGACAGATTATCCTTTGAATAGCTGTTCAAGGAAATACAGCAAAAATTTAATTTTTTGTTTCACTCTTTTTTTACCGACAATTTATTTTATTTCCTAAACTGTGATACATAAAAAAAGGTATTTTCATTGGCTAGGTAAATCATGAGATTCGGAAATGGAGAAGAGCATTTTATTCTGTTTCAATTTATTGAATGATATGCCGTTAAAAAGAAGGTTGCATATTTTCAGAAGAAGGAAATAGTATCGTTGCTTGAATCTTCAGAACTATCCGCAATGCTTTGCCTAAAGATCATAGATGATCTGACAGAGCAAGTAACGTACCCTTGTATTTTATTGCAAGTCGATAATAAAAGCTTATCTTCTTGTTGCTCCTCAAGCCAGTTTTTCAGTTTGAGTGTATCGTTCAGAGCACACATAAATGATGTATCCTCTCTGACTCCACGATGGAAGAAGAATTTGTCTCAAAATGGTATTTTCTTGAATGATTGACATTTAAGTTCCTCCAAAATTATATCTTGTGCTGATCCTTTTCTGTAGCGAATTGGCTTGCTCATGTCCACGCGTGTATATCAACTTGGCAGTTTGGTCAATATCACGGAAATTGGCGTGAAGGTAATTCATTGGAATATTACCTTCAAACTAGTCGATGACCTCACTTAAGCAGTGATTCATTGATTGATTGATTGATTCAATATATCCTCTGAAGCTTTAAATTTTCCTCGAACCTCTCCACCATTCTTTTACACACCCTTCCACTACCTAAATAATGAGTAAGGGAGACCTACAGCTTAAGGTGGGTTCTGAACCACCAGGAAACACTGCCCCAAGTACTTACCCTAGATTTGTACTTACCTTTCTCTCAAGAGGTACTGGCACCACGACTTTCCGGAGATGAACACTCCCTTGCTAGGCAACTGTTCACCGCGTGGGTCGCCGAAGCTCTTCCAGAGGACAAGGTGGGAATCGAATCCACAACCAGCCGGCGTGGATCCAAAGCGCATGCCTTAGCCGCCACGACTAACTGTCCACTTGCACTTAAGCAGTAGAATCGGCAATAATTTATCAAGAAGAGTTTATCTCCAGAACATTATCATATTCAGCATATACAAGACAATTTATTGTACTAGTCTTTGCGTCTTCAAATCGCACCTCTATCCGAAGACTACCATGTTTCACAAGATTCCAGTGCGAGTCAAAATTTGCTGAGAGATCAGGTTTAAAATTAAAGGCAAAGAGACAATTTCTTGTAGGACAATCTTTTCTAGCAATGTTATTGCCTTCATTTAAAAATGGATACCGTGTCCACTAAATGAGGTGTGTTAAGCTCCAACATGCAATGGCCTATTGCCAAAAGATGGTTGCAGTAACTTTGAAGGTATTTGAGTGCTATCAGCATAAAGAGCGAGATGATGGATTTGATGATTTTGGGAATCAAAAAGTTTTGTTCTCAATTTTATCAAATGCAATATTTTAAATAAATCCTGATAATATTAATTTCTTGGGCAACTGACCAGGAATGAAATTATCAAGAGTTCCGGCGTAAACACCCGAGTGCTGTCAGAGCTCTCACTTCGACACGTATTATAGGGTATTTCGTGGTTCCATGTGACGAAGCTATTGCATGAGCAAGTAGAAGACTGGGGCTTATTTTCGCTCCCCGTACAATTAGTAAAGCCTCCTCAATACTCACCACTCATACGGCATCCGTTTGTGCTATCCATAAGGCAGAGTGAATCTTTTGAGCGCACAAGACAAAGTCTTAATTCTGCACCATTGAAAAGAAACTTGAAAATTTATCTAAAACATAAATGAGTACTAGGAGAGATGTATGATTGTGGTTGTGCGTAGATAAGCTCTGAAGATAAACTAAATCATCCAACCAGGCCTTTTTTTCGTAAATATGTCCTCTGACATCAACCAATCATGTACTTCAGCCCTGGATATACTTCCTTGCACATCATGAACTATTTTTCCGGCGTCTCTAGAAAAGTCTGAATGACTTTGATCATTAAAATATATCCTGGAGCAGTTTCATCTCAGAACGGAAAACTGTCTCCTTGTTATTAGCCCTGGGCCGCTTTGACTGTTACCTTGATTTTTTCCTATTCTGACGCGACTCCTCGCGCGAGTTCTTATATTTAGAGTTTCTTCAAGTCCATGTGAAAAACTCTCTTTGTCGGCGCCATGGCAAGGAACAACCTCCAACAAATATTATTGTACTTTTTCTCCTTCCACTCTAATTAACCGGCGCAGGTAGCCATAGCAACGCCACCGTGAAGCTGCCGCAGCTCTGCCGTATAGATGTCAGAGCGATACACTGTTTGTGGCTGCCGTAGAGATACGTATATTGCTACTACATCAATATGGAGTTTTCCGTGTACATACATTGTGCTTTTTGCTATCAGGTGATCGAACCTTATATGCATAAAATCTGGTACCACCTGAGACAATTTTTCTATGAAACTCCTAGAGAAAGAGAGCTTTCAAAGTGTTTGGATAAGTTTCGTAGGATGTACTGCCCTCTTGTACCTCCCTATTTATGACTGATGTTTAGTGGAACTGACGTTATGCATTGATATACCACCCTATGACGAATTGGTTTTTTGTTTGGACATGACTTCATTTACGGAACATTTTCCCGTTTGAAGTCAGTGCTTGTGTGGGTAATTTACGCAATGAATACCACAAATTATAATGAAGCCTTGGATGAAAAGACTGTCGCTTTTCTTAACGGACCGCAAGCTCCCGGAAAAGTTTCAGATGATGAATGAAGACTGGGTGTGTAGAATACCAGAGGTGTAAATTATATGAAGGGAAAGAAATTGCGGGATACTCTGCGCGTAAGGAAGCACGATAATATTTGCGTACCGGAAACATAGAAAAAGAGATGTGCGAATAATAAAGCAGAAAATGGTCTCGAACTCTGGTCAGGAGTAGACAAGGAATCACATTGTAGCCAATGGGTTGGTCTAATTATAAATGAGAGAGCAAAACAGCATGTTAAAATGTATGAGTATGTATGTCCTAGATTATTATGGGTTCGGATGAAATTAGGAATCAGAAGACTGTTTATCGTAGCATGCTATGCTCCTGTTGATGATGACAGTAAAGAGGCAAAAGACACCTTCTGGGACTCGTTGGATGATACAATAGAAACATGTGATTTTGGCCAGAGAATAATATTACTCGGAGACATGAACGGTTGGGTTGCTGTGCAACGCGAAGGTTTTGACAGAGAACTTGGCCCTTTCGGGGACGGAAGACTGAGAGGGCTTGTGAAAGATACAAGGACTGTAAGGGGTTCTAAAGGCGTATCAGATCACTGTTTTAGAATTTCGGAAATCATCCCAGGTCAAGGATGAAGGAGGAGAAAATTCATTAAAAATTCAAAACAGATGCAAGTAGGGATAGAGAATCTGCAGAAACCAGGAGTACAAATAGTATATCGTAAAAAGCTAGGGTAAAATGAGAAAAAGATGAAGGGGCAAAGATAAAGACTGTATGAGGGATTTTGTCGCGAAATTGTGTGAAGGTGCAGCCATGGAGCATAAAAAAAGAGACTCAGGCAGGGATTTGTTAGAGGATTTCGATGTAGGTGGCGAAAGCATAATCGGTGTCGACGACTTTATCTTTCTAATAAGAAAACTAAAGAATGGTCAGGCTACCGATGTAGATGGTATTATCTCTGAAATACCTAAGTAAGTTTTCGGAGATTTTTTGTGTGGCTGTGTGAATTTATTAATATTCATGTCGTTAACAGCGAAGATCCGAATGATTAGGGAAAGACAATTATTGTCTCAATGCAAACGAAAAGGGTGGTCAAGGCGACTTTAATAATGATGACAGATCTTGTGCAGATGAGATATTTAGTTTAAGATAGATCGCAGGAAAAAACTTGAAAGTTGAAGAAAAAGTTTTCTGTGTATTCGTTGATCTAAAAAAAAAGGTTTCGACAAGGTAGATTGAGCTCAACTGTGGGAGATGTTGAAAGGATATGGAGTGCCTAGGTATTGGGCAGGGCGTTGGGCTAGGGTGCGTTATGTCCTCTTAGGTGTTTAATATATACATGGACAAATGCCTGAGAATAACTCTCATTAACGAAGAACGTGTTGATCTATGGACAGTGAAAGTTCGTGGCCATGCTTTTGCAGATGCAAAACCGTTACGGCAGAGTAAGGTGATGAATTGCAGGAGATGTTGAGCAAATCGGATACCAGCAGGAAGAGCATGGGTCTTAAGATTATCCTGAGTAAAAGAAAAATTATTGTGTTTGAATGGAAGGATGTGGAAACAATATGCTGAGATGTTAGATGTTAGATGCAGAGATTTCCAGACGTATAAATGAGGTGAGAAAGATCACCGACAGTGCACGGGCTAATAATAAAAGTAAAGACGTAACAAATAAACCTAAAATTGCTATATTTAATTCTGTGCTTGCACCAGCTGTACGGTGAAACATAAGAACTTGTATAAAAAGATGCATGGGTGTAAAAGAAGCAAAATATGTATGCCAGGATGGGATAGCTCACCTTAAAAGGAAATTGATTTGATGTTATGATAATATTTCATCACACTAACTTAATATCCCAAACTGAAGAGATTGACTAACCTTTAGAGTGATTTGACTTGATAGTATCTCGCTTAAAAATGTTCTATCAATAATTTTTTTGAAATTGATAAAATTTTAAGGTTGTATTGTACAAAAATGTCATTAATGTCTATGATTTTCCAACAAATATAGATGTAGGTGGATGTACAGGCATTCTTCCTCACAACGTTCATGTAACCATGTCGGATTCCCTAAATTACCCAGGTCGACTCGCATCATTTGCCCACGACGACGTACCACCTTGGATGCAGTATGGGGGGGCGGAATATACCATGAGTTATTTGGTTTTTATACGGACGCCAACGAAACATCATTTTGTTTCTACGCTCACTGATCCGGTTTCTTTCTTATTTCCTTATCATTTCAAACCAAGGAACGCTGATATTTGTCTTGAAGAAGGTGATCAGTATTTAGCTGCAAATTTTTCGATTTTCAATATTCATCCCCAAACTGTATTTAACGAAAATCATTTACCACTGGAAGATCACATTTATGTAACTATGCCAGGAGGCCCCATCCATTTTGCACAGTTGCGCAGACCAGAATAAACAAGTCAGCAGAATTATCGCTGATTAACATTTGCTACTCTTTGTTAATGAAACAGTTTTAGCGTATTTTGAAATTTCCATCAATTAGTAGCTCAAAAGAACTATTTTCTTCATATGTATTCCGCCAAATATGAGTGAATAAACTTGAACGATAACACACTCGAAAGACTACAGTTTTTTCCCATTATGATGATTATTTTCAGAGCGTGATATTCTGAAGCTGACGTGCGGTTTTTTTTCTTCTTCCTCTTTTCATTTTGTTCCCATTTGAATGATTTATAACTGATTTTACATTTTGCTAGGAGTATATAGTTATACACGGAAGGTGTAGATGGATGCGTCTGGTCTAAATCTGTGAAGCTTCTTTAAAGTATTCTTCAAGTCTAGTGAATAGTGTGTTATACTTATGTGATTATTGAAAAAAACTGTTTGAACTTGTTTGCGATACTTTTATTGATAGCTTTATTCTGTAGCCTTTACGTTTTCATGATCAATTGCTCTGACGCTGTTGCCAAAGAAGTTATAACATACCTTAAGTGTGATTCAATAGCAGCATGGTAAAAAGCATTTGTAATGAAATATTGGTTGAACAACCGCCGCAGGGTCTACCCGGAAGCAACTGTCAATTAGGAAGAAAAACACAAGCTCCCAGTTGAACCGCGCTAAAATACACCTTTGGCCGCGTCTCACGACCGTGCGAGGAGTGACCATATGCACGCAAAATGGCAAAATGGCACACGGGTATGGCTTTCAGGTTACTAACCAGTGAAGGTGTCGTACCTCCAAGAGCACCGATGATGAGAATAATTACTTCAACAAAATATCCTTGATGATGTCGCTGTAGGTGTTCTCTGAGATTTTTCTACCTCTCCTTTTTCTTGAATTTATTGGCTTTGATGTTGTAGTTGGCCGGGGCCGAGAATTCGATCGCGAATATGGTTCGGTCACGTTTATCAAGAAGCACGATGTCGGGTCTTGTGTGTTGGATATGCCATAGGTGTTCAGGGAATTTAAGACACGCCCTGCACCTATATCCTTGGAAACCTCTTAATGTACTATGCTTCTACGGTATGCTGAGGTAGAAGTCACACCGTACTGACACGCGAAAATGAAACTTTCGGTGACAAGGATTGATCTGTTACAATTTTGTAAAAGTTTCCGTTCATCACCTTGTCTTCATGTTGTTTCAGAAAGCATGTTATGAGCCTGCAACGCCCCCTGAAAAACGACCGTTGTCTAGCCTCTTACCAAGTGGTGTCAGCTGGTACTGCGTAAAGAGCGTGACTCAAGGGTTACAGAAAATGAAAGAAGAGTTGGGACATAATGTCATCAATTGACACCTTGAGCACCTAAGCAGGTGCCTGCAATCCTACTTACATGTTTTCATTTAGAATCATGTATAAAAACTTCATAGGGCATTTGTGCACCATTTTGGCAAGGACCTGCACAACGTTCATTTTTCAGAAGGCTCTGCAGGTTCGTAACATGGTTATATCGAAAGGAATATCGTATACTTCTCGAAGCATCACACACGTCTTTACAGACGGAGCTCAATATTTGCAGGACAAGTCATAAAACCTCACACCGCTTTCGGTGGTGCGAGGTTCTATAACTCGTCCTGCAAACATTGATCTTCCTATGTGAAGACGTGCCTACCACTGCTCGAAGTATAATATACAATTCTTTCTTTTCTGGTTGAATAAAGAACAGTTGTATTTAATAATTTTACATGAAGGTGAACGTTATTTGATACATAACAGTAAATTATCGTTTGACTTTGATATTCCGCGCATGAAATATAAATTTAATTCATCTCCGTTTGGATCTTCAACTATGAATAATATTTTTGTTTACAGTGACTCACATAAAAATTTTCAACACATATGATAATCTATATTCATTCTGAAAGTTTCTTGCGTGATAAATTACACAAATAATAAGAGTCATAAAAATAATATTATAAATAGCAGTCATTGACTGAGTCTCACTCCTTACGAATTTTGTCCAAGCTTTATTGCCAGCGTGTCAATTTAGGAAAAAAACAAGATTCTTGGTTAAATGTTACTCCTGACATTTATGGGATTCCTCTACTTTCGATGTAAGTCTAATTTAATAAGATACCTAATAAATATAACGACTATTTACGACGGTAAATTACAATTCTGGCCACGTCTTCCGACCGTGAGATAAGTGGCCTCAGGCACGACGAAAACCAAAACGGACGGCTAGCGCGACCCTTGTGTTTCTTAAGGACACTAAGTGACCCAGGCATAACTGCTCCCTCCATCGATTCAGCAAGTTCCACGGCATTATTGGGACACACACTAATGCGTGCGCGCGGAGCGCGAGATCCAGAAGACGTGCGATAGAGATATTCTAGACGGAATGAACTAACGCTCCACCCTCGTGCCACTATGGCGCCAACCCTCTCGCCACGGCGCACAGTGGTTCCAAATGCCTAGAAGGTGGCCAAAATTATAGAACGTTCATAAAATAGGCCAAATTTTCTTACTCAGGAGTTTTCGAGGTTTTGATTCTTTTCAAAATTGGTGTGAGGGGGTTCCCGAAGTCGCTGACTACGAATCCGGTTTCCGAAATTTCAAAAACAAAATGGCGGATCCAATATGGTGGACGAGTAGGTTAAAAAAAGTTTCGATTCTTCTAAAAACTGGTGTAAGGGGGTTTTCGAGGTCGCTGATTACAAATCAGGTATTAGAAATATTTTAAACAGAATTGCGGATAGAATACGTTCTTATATAAATGTGGAGAATTGCAGTAACACTAAAATAAGTGAATTTGATTTTATGATTTGTTTACAACAATGATAAATGTTGTTAGATGAAAGTGAGTTAATCACCAATTATATTCTTCAGATGAAAAGACGTGATTCCGGATAAAAGATAAATTTTCGATGCATTTAAATGCCGAATAAGTGAATTTGTTATGATATGCCAAGTAAAAGAATTTCTTCATAAAAATTGTTCATGACAATAACAAATGCTGTTTCGTTGAACCCTTATGTGTAATATTCTGGTTCTTTAGATGAAAATAAAAAATTTCACTGAAAAGAAAAGTTTTCTATACACATATATGCCAAATAAAAGAATCCACCGAAAAGAAAAATTTTCGATACACAAATATGCCAAATGAAAGGATTTATCTATAAAAATTGTTTGGAACAATGACAAATGTTATTTTATGGAACTTCAGTGTGTAATATTCTTGTTCTTCAGATAAGAATAAAAAATTCCAATGAGAAGAAAAGTTTTCGATGCACAGATATGCCAAATAAGTGAATTTGCTTAAAAAATGTTTAAAACAATGGCAAATGTTGTTTCATGGAACTCTAATAGGTAGTGTTCTTGTTCTTCAGATGAGAATAAAAGATTCCGCCGAAAAGAAAAGTTTTCGATACACAAATATGCCAAATGAAAGAATTTGTTTATAAAAATTGTTTGAAACAGTGACAAATGTTGTTTCATGGAACTCTAGTGTGTAATATTCTTGTTCTTCAGATAAAAATAAATGATTCTACCGAAAAGAAAAATTTTCGATGCACAGATGTTACAAATAAGTGAATTTCTTTATAAAAATTGTTTGAACTATTACCTATAATTGTTATATGATACTTGTTTGCAATTAAAAATTGATCCTTCACATTTTTATAACAAACCGCATGTAAGTAATACATTCGAAATCCGAAAATGCAGCAGTCAACAGTTACATCTATCAATTTGTTTATAATAATTGACAAAATATAGAATATCTATCTACAAGTTTTTTTTATTCAAAAAAAGGAACTTCACTAATTTTACATCTTTGTGAAGGAATATCGATGGATGAGGCTATGTTAATATCGGAAATATAACCAATTGCAAATCAATAAATAACAATTCAAAAAACGTGCACCTCGGCGTTGAAGTACGATTTTTCATGAGCATTTTCGAACAAAAAAACTCTGATCCGTTGAATATTGGGGAGTCGGCTGATTTGTGTTCCAAAAAGTGTTTTTTTTCCACTGTGGTGCCGCGGCGTCATGTAGGCGGGCCGAAATTACCAAATAAAAATGAATGTTAATGGAAAAGTTGCGAAAGGTCGCAGTTAACTTTTTGATATGTGCTAGAAAGGGCTTCAGTCGACTTTTTGAAAGAAAAACGGAAGCAGTTGATCGCGGTTAAAATTATGTGTGCATATTTTCATCAACGACTGCTAGCTGAAAATATGAGATGATACGATAGAAAGTCTATGATTATTTCCATCAACAATCTTCTTTTTTCGAGTTCCTGTTTATTTTATTCAAGTACAAACCTGTTAAAGAAAGATTCCATCGCTAAAAGTGTAAATCGCTTGACTTTTAAATAAAGTACACGATTTCTATAACAAACAATGCATTAACGCTTGGAGAGCGTAAAATTTTGCGTCTAGGAAGCGCAACTCTAGAGAGAACCAAAGAACATTATAAGAAGATTTAGATTCTCTTTGACGCTTTTGCGAGGTCTAAAAATAATAATAAGTGAATGCAGAAACGAGAAAACCATTTTAGAAAAATCATTTTTTTCGACTTTTGACCGGTTTTCAGGCATCTGGAAACACTGTGTGGTGGTTGGTACTACCCTTCGCCGGTATCATACACCAGTTTGAAGAGTGATTTGCGGAAGTGCGCAACCTGACACACACTTAGAGAAAAGTATTACTATATATATTTTTATAGACAGATTACCCTTCGGAAAGCTATTCAAGGAAATACAGGAAAAAATGAATATTTTTTGTTCCACTCTTTTTTTTGGGGAAAGAAATTTATTTTATTTCCTGAACCATTTTTTTCTTATTGTATTCTATTGACAATATTTGGTCTTCTTAAATAATTGAGTAATAAAATACTGTTTCACTGAAAAGTCTTGGGCAATGAAGATGCGGTGGTTTCTTCAGGTGGAAAATTCCTCTTCTGATGTTCGGTTGTCAGCGACTTCATTTTCTTCCTTTTCCTCAGTAGATTTTCTATCTTCATCAACGAAGAAAATGGAAATTCGTAAAACTTGACTATTATTTCCCCCTTTTCACCTCAATCTTCAAGGAATGGTAAGTTTAGATACGGTTCAATTCGGAATCTAGTCCACCAAGGTTATTTCCAATTGTTCGAGTGGTAAAACTTTGTATCGAGGGCGTGATTTGAGTATCATCAATATTTACAGTTGGTTTCTCTGTATTTGTATTTGCTGATATATTTCATCCACTTCGCTAATTCGCAGGAGAACCATTTTTCGAGCATGCTCCATTCTTAGCGATGGAATTCTTTTTCGCTTGAGATGATCCACTAAACGAATTACATATCAATCGACCAATGATTTGTGCGAGTAAGACAGGTTGAAATTTAACTTTTTGTACAACTAATTTCTGCTTCTTTTCCAACGTTCCAAGTCTTTCCACTGATTTGCGAAGCAGTTTTTTATGTTTCTCCTACTTTGACTTTTGTTGCTTATCAAGCGGCACATTTCATAATAAGGTCTTTGAGCCACACTCACAAATACGATTAATGAGTCGAAAATCTGATCACCCCAATAGCGCACGTCGCTAGTTTGATTCAGTGTGACAAATCACATGCCAAACTAAAGCATTTTTTTTGCTAATCCATTTGCAACCTTTAACATATGCACATACGCACAACTGGTACTTGTCTCTTACTAATACCTCCCTTATTACCTTTAACAAGATGTAAATGGATGCTTCCAGCATGCATCCATCATTGGCAATAATCAATTTTAACTCCTGATTATTATTTTTCCCTCTGACGGCTTTCCACCATGTCAATGAATAAGCTTATTTTGACGTGCTCAATCTAAGTCTAAGACACTCTGATATTAGCTTACGAAGGCGTGTGACCTTCCCATCGTGCTACGTTGGACCATCACTGAAAAAGACTGGATTTTAGCGATATCCTAGTTGCCATCGGCCGAATGTAACAGCAGAAATTAGACGGTAATTTTTGAGCTGACTACCGTTTTTATTTTTAAAATGAAATTTTTCTTTTCCCTTGTACCATCGGGGTTGATGCAATAAAAAGGCAAGACAACAATTTGATTTCACAATAAATTTTATTTTATTATTTACACTGGGAAATCCATTTATTCATATTTTGTTCCATTAACATATAGAACAATCATCATCGGTGAATCAGGATGATGATGCCGGCTCAATCGATTCATCAACGGTCCTGGGTCGATCGAGAGGTTGGCATCATTATCGGAAAATACGACACCGTTAACTGGAAAAAGAAAAATATACAAATTCCTCATGTTTCTGTGTAAAAGATTTTATGCTTAAAATGAATATCATAAGTAATATACATACAACTATTATTTTCGAGATGAAAAGGCACTGTTTGTGTGTAGGAATAAGAAGCAGAGGGATTCCTTCCATTTCTATTCTTCAAGAAGTCCAGAGTGAGAAAAAAAATTATCTAACTTTTGTAACGTAGCTAAATGGTATAAAGCATAGGTGTCCAACGCGTGAGCAACGGTATAAATAACTGTCACTCGTCAGTCCCCTTTCTTACCACCTTGGATGCGTTCATGCGGTGAGTGCGATGTGGAAAGGGGTCTAGGGCGGCCGGGCTGTGTGAACATTGCGCGCAAGTAGGCGTGGTCAGGCGTAGTCAGACGAAGCCCGTGGCGGAATGAGGAGAGGATTCTCGATGAAGCGCTTGGAGAAGGGAAGGAAAGGAGAAGCGCGCCAACCTTGCGTTGGACACCCCTTATATATGTGAAACGTGGTTGTCTGTACCCTCCTTCTCACGGCATAGTTGGCTACCACACCATGATATTATTGTAAGTAATACTACTCGTAATAATCCAAGAGGTCATCCTAGCAGGAGCATTGCTATTTTAATAAGTAACGAACTTTATAAGTATGTTATAATCGTTAGGACTCCGTCTTGGATTTTTATACAATGTAAGTTTTGGGATGTGAAATTTATCTTAGGTAATATATAGGTATGTATGGGTATGTTGAATCAACTGAATTCTGAGGGATTGACTAAAAAGCACTTTATAGGGAAATTCAGAAAGAATCCCAGGTACGATGATGAATGCTCCTATCAAGCTCGTAAGTTAAGAAGGGATTTGAAAAAGTGTAAAGAATCAGGGTTTCAGACGATGACGATAGGGTTTACAAGGGGTCGAAACGTCACTATGTTTGCGTGATTGATAGGAAGCGCAAGGAATTTGAGAGTTCACGCCTCAAGAACTTGACTTCAGCTAATAATTCCGTGACATTAAGGAAGGCAGGTAACAAAATCAGATCCAGAGCCTCCACTGTCGGCCATATAAGCTTAGCAATGTGTCAAGAATTCGCCAATGCATTGTATCCACGTTGAACTGCGTAAGATATCTGTTGGTTTAAAGTCTCTCATCTTCTTTTATACTCGGACGTTTCCCAAATTGAAATTCGAGAAAGTTTGAATAAGTGTAAGTTAAACAAGGCTGTTGGGGAGGATGGCATTAGCAATGAATTTTATCAGTATTCCCTGTTAATTGTCTCCAATACTTGGAGGGCTTGTTCAGCTGAATCTGGAGAAAAGAAGAAGTCCCTTCTAATCGGGCAAAAAATAATCTTTCATGATACACAAAAAGGGCTGGAAAGCAGATCCCTCAAATTACACAGAAATCGATCTGGTTCATTGTAGAACCAATATTTTCACCCAGATTTTGCTGCCCAGGCTCTCTAGGTGAGCTGGATGCGCAGACGCTCTTCCGGAAAATCAAGCTGGATTCAGAACTGGAAGGAGCTGCTTGGACCGCATTTTCACCTGGCATCTTTTATTCAAATGCATCTTTCCGATCCCAGGGTTGAACTTCTCTAATTCTTTGTTGACTTTAATAGCGCCTTCCCCTCTATTAATCATAACCACCATTAAAAAAAACTACTAAAGAAGGGCATCAGCACCAAAATTTTAATAATAATCTCTAAGCTAGATCAGAAAGTTACTGTTTCCATACGTAAATTGGAAGGGAACACCACTCTGGTGGAGGCAACCTTAGGTCTCCCCCAGGATGAAAGTTTGGACCGATACTATTTGCTTTATTCCTTCAGCGATCTTAAGAAATACCTAATAAATCATGGGGCTCGAGGTGCTATGGTTAATTATTTTACAAAAGTATTTTTATTTGCCTCAAGCGGATGATATTGTGGTTCTTGCAGCTTCTCCAGTTGACTTCCAGAGAAACATGAATATATTAGCTCAATACTGCGAAGAGAACTTTCTTTTCATCAATAAAGGCAAATCAAAAGTTCTTATTTTTCATAAGGGTAATATTAGTCAAGGTTATAACTTCTGTTATGAACTTCTGGAGATCGTGCGGACGTACGACTATCTAGGCATCACTTCCTCAAGCTCGGGCCAATTATCCAAGCGAGAAAAAGTAGGATAAGTGCCTCAAATGTAGCTATGGGAGTAGTCCTCAGGATCCTCTTCTCATCAAAGTCGGATTCTTGGAACACTAAGACCGTGCTGTTTCGCAGCCTGTGTCTGAGCGTACTTTTATTTGCTATTGCAGTCTGGGGCTTGGGATATCATGAGGCAGTTGAGAAAATCCACACGGATTTTATATAAGAGGATACTGGCTCTCGCTCTTCAAACTCCTAATTAGGTGATCAGGATTGAGACAGTCTCCAGGCAACTTCCATATGATATCTTCAAGCACGCTTTAAATTGGCTGGAAAGAGTCTTTGACATGGGAGAAGAAAGACTTCTGAAAGCGTGTCTTGGAAGACTGATTGGCCTATCGATTAAACAAAATGCGAAGCCTGAATATAACTGGTATCTGCAATTGAAGCGCTTTTTTGAACAGAGAGGATTGGGGAGTATCTGGTCCACATTGGATGCCAAATCTCTAAAGCTAAAAAAATATCTTATACTCAACACTTTACAGGGATCACTTCTCAAAATCTGATCTTGCCAGGCTGGAATCCTCCGAGAGCTTGCAAGTATATCCTTAGCTTCCTTCGATTTTTGTTGAAAGTTCTTATTTGAGAATCAGGATTCCCTTGGCTTTTACAAGAATAATGGCTCATATTAAGCTTTTGGGTTCCAAAAGCTTAAATGACTCAAGCTACGACTCCGTAGTAGGTCAAGTTTGTTCAGTACGTAACCTTAATCAGGTAGAGGATTTATATCATTTACTTGCGCAATGTCCTGCCTACAACGCTTTCAGGTCTCTATTCCTCAAAAATGCTGCGCATTCTTTATTGTTGAGGAAAAACTGGCTTATGATTTTTAATACCGCCTTGGCCTTCGAGATGCGTAATCTACTTAAAGTAGTGCAAAATATTCTGCGCATTGGCACCTTTATACTTGAGACTTAAACAGGCAATTTAATTATTTTTTGTTCTTTCAAATACATATTTTCAGGTTCCTTTTCTCGCTCGATACTTCGATTGAGAACAAGTTTATATATTCAAACCACGCCGCTAATCAATTATGTCACAATATTAGCAGTTCTAAGGCGCGGATGTAGGAAATAGAAGGATATCACTTTCGTAAAAATTGAATTTTCATTTTAACGGTTATATACCGGGTTGTAATGTGCAAGGTTAGTTATCTTATTATTCCAGTCTATAAAAAAGATGTGGATAATTTACACAATATATAATACAAATTTTAATGAAGCCTTCGATGAGAAGACCGCCACTTTTATTAAGGGACCACGTTCCCCCGGAAAAAATTCAGATGATGAATGGAGACTGAGTGTGTAGAGTACAAAAAGAATGAATGATCTGAAGGCAAAGAAGTTGCAGGATACTATGCGCGTAAGGAAGCTAGATACTTCGTGTATACCGGAAAAAAAGGAAAAAGGGATTTGAGATTATTAAAGTAGAAAATGATCTCGAACTCTGGTCAGTAGTAGATAAGGCGAAAGAATAATGTTACTCGGAGACATGAACGGTTGGGTTGATGTGCAACGCGAAGGTACTGACAGAGAACTTGATTGTTCCGGAGACCCAAAAACGAATGATGATGGGGATAAATTCGTTAGTTTATGCTTGGAAAAGGGTTTATTTATTACACACATTTGGTTCAGCACAAAATGGCCCACATGTATGCTTGGTGCAGTGGCGGAAGCCATAGCCTGATCGACTTTGTTGTAGCGGGCAAAAGACTGAGAGGGTTGGTAGAAGATACAAGGGACATGAGAGGTTCTGAATGCTTATTAGATCACTGGAGACAGAATAAGGCAATAAGAATGTAGAAGGTGCATGGATAATACTGCGGGATGGAATCTTTGTGGTTGAATCGGATGTGTGTGGTACTGCGACTCGAGGAAGAAAGTCGGGTGATGCGTAGTGAAATGACGAAATACGTATGGCAGTCGACGAGAAAGAATGAGCCCACTTGAGCATTTTTGAAATTAGAGGTCTAAGTGATGAGGACAGGACATAAAAAGTAAATGATCCTAGGGGTAGAGCGAGAAAAGCAAATTTACTAGGAAAATAGGGCAAGGTTGAAATCAAAACGGAAGGAGATATGAAAAGGCAGAATGATTTTGAAGGAAATAAGAAACTATTTCGAAAATGTGTTGAGACTATAAGAGTAAATACTAGGACTAAGCTAGTCGAGATAGAGAATGCTGATGGTGAAATGGTATGGGATCCGGGCAAAGTTGGGGACTGTATGAGGGATTTTTCGAGGAGCTAAATGAAGGTGCAGTCATGGAGCATAACAACAGTGACACAGATAGGGATGGGTGAGACAATTTCGACGTTAGTGGCGGAAGCAGAATCGGGATAGTAAGAGTTTGTTGACTTGCGTTCGCAGATGACAAGATCTTTACGGAGAATCAGGCGATGAATTGCAGGAGAAGTTGAGCAGAGTGGATACTAGCATGAAGAGCATGGGTCTCAAGATAATCCTTGAAAAAACAAAAATTATTGTCTTTGAAAGTGAGAGTGTAAAAACAATATGCGAAATTTCTTGAAAAAGGAGAAAACATAGAACAAGTTGAAAATTCCGAGGTTCTTGGAATTTGATTCACTGCAGACGGGAAGATTGATGCAGATATTTTAAGACGTATAAACGAGGGTAGAAAGATTATATACAGCATACGGGCTCTCAATAATACTGAAAACTTAACAAATAAAGCTTAAATTGCGATACATAATGCAGTGCTTGCACCAATTGTGCTGTGAGGTAGCGAGACATGACGTATCAAGAAAAGGACAAAAGCTGATGGATAAATGCTGATGGACAATGCGAGTAATGAGTGGATTCTCAAAAAAGGTAATGTGTAAGGAGGACTATTTTACAAAAGTAAAAGAAATTTGCTGAGACGGTTCGGTCATGGTGAGAGAACGGATGAAGAACGGTGAACGGAGCAAGTGTATCCGGGCAGGGTGAATGATCGCGTACCCAGTGGTAGACCAAATAAGGAATGGATAGAATGTGCAAGTAGGACCATAATAAGGATAAATATTAAAAGCACCAGAAACGCAAGAGCTTGTATGAAAAGATGAATGGATGTAAACGAAGCAAAAGATGTATGCCATGATAGGAATGTTTGGAGAGCAATGGTATATAAAAAAAAGAGCAAATGACCTCGTTTATATATATGCATTCTGCTTAGCATTTAAATAAAATATTCTGTTAACAAAAACTGACGGGTCTCAAGCCAAGATCTTGGATAAAAAAAAATAAGGAATAAAAATGTAATCTTGTTCCTGCTTTTCTCTCCTACACATGACATGTCGATTTCATTTTCCAATCATTCCATATCAAGTCCTTATTTTCCGGGAGTATAACGAGGCTGGAAACAAATGAGCTACGCTCACCTTGAAAGGAAATTGACCTAATTGTATAATAATAATGTATCACACTAACCTAAAATCCCTTACCGAAGGGATTCACTAACCTCTAGAGTGATTTGACTTGATAGTATCTTGATTGAAGATATTCTTCTTTCGTCAGTGATTTTTTTGAGCTTGTTTAAATTTCGAGGTTGTATTGTCGAAAATGTTATTAATGTACATAATTTCCCAACAAATATAGATGCAGATAGATTCTTAGGCATCCTTCCATACAACGTTCATGTAACCATGGCGGATTACCTAAATTACCGAGGTGAAATCACATCATTTGCTCATGACGACGTGCCCCCCTGGATGCAATATGGAGGAGCGGAATATACCATGAGTTATCTGGTTTTCATAAGGACGCCAACGAAACGTCATTTTGTTTCAACGCTCATTCGTCCGACTTTTGTCTCATCACCTCATTATTTCGAACCGGAGGGCGCTGGATTTTGTCTTCAACGAGATGATTTTTATTTAGCGCAGAATTTTTCAATTTTTTCTATCAATTCCCAAACTGTATATAGCGGAACCAATTTACCATCGGAAAATCACATTTATGTAACAATGCCAGGAGGTCCTGTCTATTTCGCACAGTTGCGCAGACCAGAATAATCGAATCAGCAGAATTCCCGCTGATGAACATTTGAAACTTTTCAATAATGAAGAAGTTTTGGCATTATTTAAGGGGGTATTCTTGTCTAGGAGAATAAATTTCAGGTATTTTATGGGGTGGAGTTGACGGAAATAAAAAACTTTTTTCATGAATCAGAGCAGGATCGGTCTACTCGCTGCGCCACTGAATTGTCAATAACTCCGAAAATAATTGATATTCTTTAAATTTATTCAAAGGATATATTCTTAGAGGTCTGATTTCCGAAAATATGAAGAAAAAAAAATTCGATATTTTCAAATTCCTAGACAAGAATACCCCCTTACTATTTTCATTCATGAGTAGCTTGTAAGAGCTGTTTTCTCCATATGTATTTGGTCAAATATTAATGAATAAAATTGAAACATAACACACTTGAAAAACTAGAGTTTTTATCCATAACGATGATTATTTCAAGAACGTCATATTTTGAAGCTAAGGTTTGGTCTTCGATTCATTTTATAATAATTTTCCTCAGTATGACAAACATATTCCTGCAAATTGAGCGAGGGATCGAGAAAAGCTCCCAGATTGCGAATCGAGTTGGTGTATTTGATAATGAAACCATTCACTAGTAGTAGAGGTAAAGCCGACGTATCGATTTTGCTTAGATAGGCAGCACTAGCGAGTATAATGGCTCTTGTATCAGAAACATCGATAATAAGTTAATCGGTTGTAGCCCATGCGAACAAAAAGACTATGATATATTCGTTTGAAAACACTGAGGAAAGCTGAATATTATTACCAGAAAAGGTTTGCAATATACATGCTGAGAGAGAGGATAATATATACAGACCAACCATACCACCATCCCTGTGCACTCTGTCGCATCGAAGAAGATATCAATTAGGAATTCTAATAAAATTATGAGAAGGAAATTCGTTGATCCAAGTCTCAGAAACAGCAATAAATCATAAGGATTAGATAAAAGAAGAGACCAAAGTTCGTGGAGATGTGCTTCAAGAGGTCCATTAGGGTGCCTTTCACCCTTTGGTTGTGGTCCTCAACCGAATGTCGGTACAATAAGACTCAAGGTCTGCAGTGCAATGGAGTAAAGTTGGTTGTTCGTCTTCATAGAGTTTGACATAAATCTTAGCTTTCAGATTTCAGAGATTCTTCATCGAGATTTCGAGTTGTTCAAGACAAGAGCGAGTTTTTTAATACAGAGGTAAAATACCAGTAGCATGATTGTGATTAAGGTGGATCACTGAATCTAACTATTAGTAATGACTTAGTATTATCAGGGCGAGGAGAACATGGCCTAAAAATAATCACAATAGCATGAGTCTTGATAGTAACTTTGAGTATGCTGGAAATAGCTACCATCCGATACATGAGATCTTCAGCAGGCGAGGTAGATAGTCCAGCAATGACAATCCACGGTTACTCTCGTGTTCAACAAGCTCGTTTATTTTGGTTGTGCAAGCAATAAGCTTAGATGTTAATTCAAGCTTCTCTTGGCTAGATTCTTTCATCGCACAGAGTCGAACTTCAGCTATTCGCTTTTCCAGTACACCAAGTCTCGAAACCACCGCTCTGTTCCCTTGAGGAACCTTTTTCAAACTATCATTTACTGCATCGATCTTTTTGGCAAAGTCATTGCGTAAACTCTCTAGTCCTCCATCGCCCAAATTTTCCCTTATGGTGGAGAACATCACGCAGATAGCACATCTCAAGGGCCCGATACATACTGGCAGATCGCAGTATACGTTGCAACGTCAACATTAGGGGGTGGAGGTGGCAGAATAATGAAAGATGGCAGTGGTGTAGATTGGGTAGCCGCTTGAACAGACGCAGTCGTGAGTGTGGCACTAGCATCTGATTAACCTGATTACGAGCTATTATCGGGTTGATTCGAAGACTTCTCAGATGTACTTAAGTTATTCCTAGATCTAGTGGACATGCCACTCTTCCAGAATGCAGGCAAGGATTGCACGTGTTGGAATTAGAGTTACTGTTATCATTCATGTTGATCGCCCAACTGCGAGAAAATCCAAAGTCAAGACTCGAGTCAAGATGAACGTAATCTCGATTCACAAATGTCAGTAAACTTTGAACCTGAAAAACTCAGCATCCATAGAACAAAAACATAAACTCGGAAGCCCCAGAAGAGATGAATACATATTCAGATAGAACAAAAACACTCACGAAAATAAGAAACTTTCTTTGAACAGTAGAAAGAGCTCACATTGAGAAACAATTACGTTAGAAGAATCGTATCCTGAGCGCAAAAGATATGTTTAACTAAAGTACAAAGCATGAAGGCTGGCTTCAAAACACTTTCCAAACTATTTCACTGGGCCTAATTAGAAAAAGTTAAAAGAAATTTGACGAGTGGACTAGAAAGCGTCAGACTGCGAGTTTTTTTTTGTTGATCCACAACTAACTGTGTTGAAGCAATTCCTGATATTTCGTTATCTTTTGATTTATCATCTTTCCCGCTTTTCTACAGTCCTTTCTCCCATACAGGAGTACCGTATCATCTGTAAGCATAAAAATTTTCATATTCAAACCTAACAATGAAAGGCTCTCTATATACAATATGTACAGAATCGGTCCAAGAATAGATCCCTAGGGCAATTATATTTTCACTTGCAATCCTCTACTATCAGTTCTGTTCACATACACATATTGTCTTCTATCATCTGAATGATATTTCAATAGTTTCGAAGCTGTATCTTTAAGACTCATTGAGTCCAGTTTTCTGATAAGAATGAAGTAGCTGACTGTATCGAAAGCTTTTTTGAACTCATAAGTACTGCAGCTAAAATATCTTTTTTATCAATTTTGGCACGGATATATTCTGTTAACTCTGTAGTTGCTGCCTGAGCACTCCTTTTTTCCTGCAAACTATATTGAATGTGACCTCAATATTTACTACCCTTGACTTAACTGAAAAGCCTTGTTTTCGTTGCTTTTTTTTAAAGTTTGGAGAAAACACTCAGCAGTGATATTCTCCTATAGTAGTTTGTTCCATTTCCCGATACGATTTTGTGTATAGGAATATTCTTGATGATTTTTATTATACTAGGAAACCGCTGTCATTCAGAATATTTATTTTTAATTAATACAAATATACTAATTAATATAAATAACAATCTCATCAAGCTCTACACTACCTATGGATTTGAGCTCTGTCATTTTTATTGCACCGTCCACTTCTGGCCAAATTATCTGTTTTTTGACTAGACGATTGCATAGGTATTCCAAAGCTTAGATGATATGATGCATTACAGCATTCACAATAATCAGTTTGTCTAGATACTGTTCCTGAACATCCTGCACATTTGACGTACACTTCAAAACTGTTCCCACTAAAGGTACCAAAACTTTGAGTTGATAGCTTTTATCACTCCAGATCACTTTTATCTTGCAAAAACATACTAGATTACATAAACACGTCCCGACGCTAGCGAAACCATCACGTATAATTATGAAAATATTAACTGATGTGCTTTGCTGAATACAACCCTGTGGTCTGTTATTATAAGATATGAATGAAGCTTGAATTTAGAGAAGTCAGGATATCCACAACTCTATTAAGGAAAGAAGACAATCAATCGAGATATCAATAATCCTCCCAAGCTCAGAATAGCATTTAGGGAAGCCAGGCCAGGATTTGAAGTTATAGTACAAAGTTTAAATTAAACAGAATGCGTCTTCGAATTACGTAAATTATGAATTCATGAGTCACGATCGAAAGACGGAATAGGGATGACGATAGTGATGCAATATCGATATCGAAATATCGGAAATATCGATATCTTCCACCCGATATATCGATATTTTGTATCGATA